>CM045452.1:26079906-26361692 GCA_024666655.1 Dascyllus trimaculatus
CCGGATCCGGTTCCAGTTCCGGAGGGGCCCGACGCCGCCGCGTCACCGGATCCGGTTCCAGTTCCGGAGGGGCCCGACGCCGCCGCGTCACCGGATCCGGTTCCAGTTCCTGTTCCCGAGGGGCCCCGCCTTCTGCTCTGCGGTGGGCCGCCAGCCCAGCCTCCAGAGGGGCCCCGCCTCCTGCTCTGCGGTGGGCCGCCAGCCCGGCCTCCTGCCCGGCCTCCAGAGGGGTCCCGTTTCCCGCTCCGTCGCCGGCCGCCTGCCCGGCCTCCTGCCCGGCCTCCAGAGGGGTCCCGTTTCCCGCTCCGTCGCCGGCCTCCTGCCCGGCCTCCAGAGGGGTCCCGTTTCCCGCTCCGTCGCCGGCCTCCTGCCCGGCCTCCAGAGGGGTCCCGTTTCCCGCTCCGTCGCCGGCCTCCTGCCCGGCCTCCAGAGGGGTCCCGTTTCCCGCTCCGTCGCCGGCCTCCTGCCCGGCCTCCAGAGGGGTCCCGTTTCCCGCTCCGTCGCCGGCCTCCTGCCCGGCCTCCAGAGGGGTCCCGTTTCCCGCTCCGTCGCCGGCCTCCTGCCCGGCCTCCAGAGGGGTCCCGTTTCCCGCTCCGTCGCCGGCCTCCTGCCCGGCCTCCAGAGGGGTCCCGCCTCCTGCCCGGCCGCCGGCCTCCTGCCCGGCCTCCAGAGGGGACCCGCCTCCTGCCCGGCCGCCGGCCGCCAGCCCGGCCTCCCGAGGGAACCCGCCTCCTGCCCGGCCGCCGGCCGCCAGCCCGGCCACCCGAGGGGCTCCGCCTCCTGCCTCGACCGCGGCCTCCTGCCCGGCCTCCAGAGGGGTCCCGTTTCCCGCTCCGTCGCCGGCCTCCTGCCCGGCCTCCAGAGGGGTCCCGTTTCCCGCTCCGTCGCCGGCCTCCTGCCCGGCCTCCCGAGGGGTCCCGTTTCCCGCTCCGTCGCCGGCCTCCTGCCCGGCCTCCCGAGGGGACCCGCCTCCTGCCCGACCGCCGGCCGCCAGCCCGGCCTCCCGAGGGGACCCGCCTCCTGCCCGACCGCCGGCCGCCAGCCCGGCCTCCCGAGGGGACCCGCCTCCTGCCCGACCGCCGGCCGCCAGCACGGCCTCCCGAGGGGACCCGCCTCCTGCCCGACCGCCGGCCGCCAGCACGGTCTCCGGGTCGTCCTCAGGAGCGACCCTGCCTTTCCGTCCTTTTGACCAGTCCCTGGACTGCTCCCTGGTCTGTTTTTCGGTTGTTTGGAATTGTCTTGTTTGATGAACTCGGCTTCTGAGCCGCCCTCTGGGGCAACGCCTTTTGTTTGGACTGCTTACTTAATGTGCCTCTGGACTGCTCCCTTGGACTGTGCTGCCTTTTTGAAGTTTTTGCTTTTGGTCTGCACCCGGGCTACCCTAAATTGTGTGGGACACTTTGAGTTTTCGTTTTGGCTGCCTCCAGACCCCCTTCTCTCACCCGGCTCATGAACTGGGCCCTGTTTGGATTCCCCCCTGTCATTCGGACACTGTTTCCCGGCACCCAGTCTAGTTCTTGTTGTGCGCCAGGAGGCGCACATTGAGGGGGGGGTACTGTCAGGGTCCCTGCTCGCCCCCCTCCCTCTCTCTCACCCCTGTCCGGCCTGGCTCCCTCCTTTCCCCTCCTCTGTCCTCTGGCTGCAGCCCGGGTTCTGCCCCACAGCTGCAGCGAGTCGGTAATCGCCAATCAGCGGCAACTCCGGGCGGCCGTGTTCCTGCACTCCTCAACAATCACCCCACCAATAAAGATCAGTTCAACCGGTTATTCATTGCCAGATCATAGCCTCTGTTTCCGCGCTGCCCGGGGCTGCCGCTGTTGGCTGCCGCTCGTAGCACGGTCCCTTCTAGCCCGTTCCTGGAGGTGTCGGGAGCCTCCCGAGAGTCCGTGTTCCTGCTATCGGCAGATACGAATCCTGGTTCCTGCCGAGAGATCTCGACTCCTGTCCCGTCGAAGAGGATCGGCTCCAGCCGGCTCTCCGCCAGACGCCACGGCCGGCTCTCCGACGCCCGGCCCGTGGATCCTGCCTGCCCTCTTTCCCCCCCCCCGCCAATCGTGAGTTTTAGTTTTGCTTCTTTAGTTCTAAATTATCCTGTTTCTTGTTTTATTCGGCTTTTGGTTCGGTTTTCTTACTGCTTTAGTTTTGTTTAGTGTGTTTAGTTCCTGTCCTGTTTTATCCTGTTTTTTGGGTTAAATAAACCTTATTTAAACCCCCACCTGTCTCTGCCTGACTGTGTCTGCACGTGGGTTCAGACCTCAGCCCCCCCTGACACTTTTGTGGCAAAACTAACGCAAAGTAGCTTATCTTGCCTGCTGCATACACATAACTTCAACTTTAGTAACTTTAATCATGATTCAACTGTATTTTGAGTCTCCTGCAGGCCAACATAGTGTTAAACCAAAGTAATGTTGTGTGTCAGGACTGTGGTTGGAACTCTGTGTTGCACAAGAGCGTGGAAAAGGAAAGGACTCGAGATGAATGTTCTAATATGATTGTACTGTGCTTGTTAACCTAACAAGTGTAGATGATTAAATTCGCCGACTTAATCCTTGGCGGCCCATGGGTTCAGGAACACTCTAATCCAGTCATGTCCGGATGTGGGACACTTTCACCATGCCGCTCCACTGGGCCTTTGTACCAGCAGGTATTAACACCACAAGTGCCGCCTTAGACCGAGATGGGCACATGATTAGGAAACTACTGACCGGGTAGGCTGAGTGCTAAGAAGGGGGAGCGGATGTCAGATTTTATCCACCAACGTGTAACTGTGCAACTTATTTCCATAATTTGTTCTCCGAATGTTCAAGAATGGATCAAGGCACGCTGCTTATTATGCGTTTCATACAATACATATCCTGATTCCTCTTTCAAAATGTCCTCTTTGATACCTTCCTGTTGCTTGTTTTTGTTTATTTGATCTGTGAAAGAGACCATTAGTGTTCAGTCAGGGTGCATCCAAGTGCTAAAAAGCCTCACTTGTCCCATCACTGGTCTATAAATTAATTCTGCTAAGTGGCAGCACACAAGCCCCCTAATTATTTATACTTTTACTATTGGGCCGGGTGTCACTTAGATAAACACAGCGGAGGTTCATCTCATCTGGTCCACAAAACACCAGAGTGTGCCGCTACCAATGGCTCCGCTGAACTCTGACCCTGATGGGTCACGGAGAGCATTTGTCCCTCGGTAATTGGACAGAAGGGCCCTTTCGCTCCTCATTTAACCTTTGGGGTCCAAATCTTTCTTCCCCAACTACCATAAAGTCCCTGGTCCTGACCCAGTGTTTTCAGGCCTATCTTTCCACCCCCATCACAGGCCTTTGAAAGCTGGAGAAAAGCTGGAGTGTGCTTGCCCTGTCAGAGACAATGGCAGAGTTAGTGACCCCTGACCCTTCAGACTGAGGCCTTTCTTCCCGGATCAGGCCGGGCCTTTCGCTACGGTAGGTTATTGCTCCACAGCTTGGCAACAGAAAGAGGGTAAACACTTGTTAAGATTCTTCTTCTCCAGGCTCACCCCCCGACTTCTTTTCTCTCGTGGTCACTCGGCTTATATTTTTCTTATTTGGGGGGTTTGTGGGTCTGTTTACGGACGGACAGGAGCTAAGGCGGGCCTCTTGTTTGAGTTTCAGGCAGCAGCTTCATAATCCATCATTCTGACAGCTCTTTGTCACCGATCCAAAGGGGACAGGAGTCACAGTTGCTTTGAGCAAGGAGGAAAATGCACAAGGTAAAGTCATGTAAATGGTTTGGACGTACATCTGCTTGCGCTTTGAAGAATTTGCATGTTTTCGTGGAAAAAGCAGATTTTTTTTAGACAAATGTTTTCTGTTTATAAAATGTCCAGCTGGGATAGAGATGCAAAAAAAAACTGTAAAAATGTGTCAGGGCATGAAAAACCATAAAAAAAACAAAGAAACCACAAATGACATTTAGACTATTTAAGTTTTTAGTGTTACCATTCAAAACCTGAGAAAAATTATTAATGAGTGTTAACTTCACCATATCAGGAACATCATACAGAGTTTTAATTGACTGTACTGGTGAGCTTCCTTTATAGAATATAGTAGAATAGATCAGAAATACTTTATTGATCCCTATGGGGAAATTCTGTTGTTACAGTCGCATGCGCCACAAGTAAAGTGATGACCATCACAAATACATATAAAAGCAAATAATAAATAAATAGACAGGCAGAAATATCAGCTTAAGTAGAAATATATACTAAAATACAAAAAGCACAATAAAATGTAAAATATATGATAAATAAAAATGTACTAAAGTTAAAAATGCCTTTAAAATGCCAAATGCATAATATACAACAGTAAAATTATACAGTGAAATGAATGTGTGCAAGTAAATAAGTAAGATTCAAGTTTTGAGATTTCTTTATTTGTCATTTCTCTGTGCACAACAATCAACAGCAGGCTAAAAGAGTAACTAAGAAATATAATAAATAGTAAACAAGTAACATAAAAAAACCATCCAAACACAAAGTAAAGCTTGTTACTGGCATGAGATTAATTCTGAGTTTCCAAGTTTTCTTGCTCCTGTTGGGACATTTTCAGTGTGATTCTCTTTTTATTTAAACCCTAAATCCAGCACAATCCACCCAGAAGTACTTCCTTTCCTTAATCTCTTGAGTGCTGCCCTGAATCCTTGCGTATCACTGCCATGTTACCAGGGAGACGCTCCTGTTGCACCTCCCCGTCGCTGCACCGGTCACTGAAGAGAGACGACGGCCCTCATGTGTCCAGATGCTGAGCATGCGGCCGCGGCCAGAGCAGCATCCTGTGAGGTGGCCGCAGCCATATGGGCTGAAAAGGGAAGGACTCCTCTGGAGCTGCTGGCCTTCTCCTCGGGGACAGAAGCCCATTGTCCCCGTCCTGCCCTCCATGCCACTTAATGGTGCAGAACAGCATTGTACAGTATTGTAAACTGCTTTCTGCTCCTTTTTGCCCTGTCGGCTCCTCAATAGCAGGGCCCTCTCCCTCTCTCCCTCTCACTCCCTCTCACTCAGTGGGTGTTTTAGTGCCCTCTTCTTTCATCCCTTTCTTCGGCCGCCTCCTCCCTTTGCTACTTTTGCTGGGTTGCTCAGTGTTCTGGTGAGTGATGGTCTAATTGTCAAGGAACAATTAAGCCATCTGATTTCTCCCCTCTCCTCTGGTCATGTCTGCTTTGTTTTAGAATGGGGCTGCCTCGGTACAGGAAAGGGCTGGAGGTCACTTCAATATCTGTCTGGGCTTCGGTGTAAAACCCTCGTAAATAAGTCAGAACTCTCCCGACAGATGTCCATCTGCAGATGAATATCATTTCTCTTGCTATTAACTATTTGCTCATGAATCAGTTAACAGTATTCATATGTGTTCTGATCTTTAAATGCTTGTTGAGAGTCGGATCTTCCAAAACAGGGAGAAAGGTGATTTATTGATCCTTGTCTAATAATCAAACTACTTTGAGGCCTCCTCCTTGTAGGTCCAATAAATCTGTCTGTGCCTCTGTAGACACCGAGATATATGTTCCCTTTTAATAGACAGGTGAACCAAACAGCTGGGAGACAGCTTTGCCGGGGGATGTCTGTACACTTTCTCCCCCGCCACTCCTTTTGTTAATATAATGTCACATCTGTGACCCTGTCTGCTCCCTTCTCCCATTTTGTCTTTCATCCTCTTCTCTGCTCATACTTTCCGCTCAATTTCATACTGTCTGGGTTCCTCCCTACACGAGGAGGCTGCAACAGGATGACCAGACCCTCCTGTCTAATCCTGTTTTAATTTGGCCCTCCTCCTCAGACCTGCTGCTATTTTCCACAGTGAAAAACAGCGAATTTAAGCTAAATTCTCAGACATTTGGATCAAGACAATATATGCGCATATAGTTACTGACTTTTCCTTACCATGTTTTGATCCTGAAGCTTTAACATGCTCAGTAAACTGTTGGTCATGTGATCACAGTTTTAGGTGGACGTGAAGTTTCCTCAGAGGGGTTGTTGTTTTTGAAGGGACTGAAGTAGCAACGGAAAGCACAGGTTTGCAGTTTTGTTCAGTATCTTCAGAGCAGCACAGGGAATTAGAAGAATAATATGACTTTGAACAGAATTAATGTGAGTGAAGACACTATTCGATGGTGGTAAGGTGTACGTATGTAGCCACAGCTGACCTGGGGTAGACTGATGGAGACGAGGCTGCCAGTCTGCACCATCGGCCCCTCAGACCACCACCAACCACTCACTCTCACACAGCATTCACCCAGGCTTCCTGGTGTTCCCTCACAGTCTCCCATCCAGGTACTGACCAGGCCCAACCTCGCTTAGCTTCTGAGATCTGACGCATCCACATGGCGGTATGACCACAAACCATCATTATTTTAAAGATATTTGCTGTTATTTGAATGATATTAGGGAATGAAAAATGACAACAACAAGAAGCCAAAACTGTACAAAATGTCCACATCAAACATTAATAGTTTTATAAACAGGAATTTGTTCTTTTACAATGTGTGACTGTAAAGTTACATTGATGTATTGTGTTTAAATCAGAAATGATTATACATGTAAAAATATGATTTTTTCCAGATATTTACCGTCATTTTTACAATTTTTTTTTGTTTGATTTTTACAGGTTTTGAACATTACAGCATTCCACTGTTTTTAACATATTTTTTCTGGCACCGTTTCTTTTTTTTAGGGATTTTTCTTTTTAAAAGTGTGTGTCCAAACTTACTGTTCTACAATCATCTTCCGACTCTATTAGTTTGGTGTTTGAGTTTTAGTTTGGCCTTTCAGGAACTTTCTTACAGTCTGATGTTTTGATGACATCTGCTGAAAAAAGAAAAGGTTACACATGCTTATTGCATTGCTCACTGTACCATCTGCTGCCAGTTACTTCTTTCTGATTTCGTCTATTGCACAGCTTTACATCACTGCAAATTTAGCCTTTTGTCAGCATGTATGCAGGCACTGAGCGGTATGCAGGGGAATGTGTAAATGTGGCACTGTTTCATATGGATTACGTTGCAGTTGCAGAACTGTTGATCAGTGAGTTTCTTTAAGTTGGAGAAAACTGCTGCTTCCCAGATTTCCTCAGTTAACATTTCAGAAAACCTTATTTTCACTGCAACTCACACAAATGATCCACAGAAGTCCTTTCATCAGTGGTCAGTGAAACTGCACATTCCCTCAAAATGTTGTCTGAAATTTTGAGAAGAAGTTACTGTTATTGTACAGATTGTCTCTGTTATTTTAAATTACAGATAATAACTAGTAAAATCACATTAGCTGGTGTAGTTTGTCTAAAATCAGTGTCACTGCAATGTTGTCTTGGTTGAAGCGTTTCCTAATTTAATTTCATTTAATTATCTCTCCAATGATTGCAGGACTCTTCAAGCAGTGTATGCAGATTGTAGCTTTATTAGTGCATTATGGTAGCAAATGTGTGTGTGAGTAGAGTGTATGATACTGTAATCAGGATAAAAGTGTGTTAATACTTTCACAGGCAAGTGCCTTGCTTAGGGGCATGTGGCAGAGCTAATGAGTTGATGTAACATTAGTTTCTAATCTCACTGCTTTGTCTAGATCCACCAAGGTTGCTTATAATTAAGGATGAATATATCCCAATATTACAGCTTTTCTGCCTTCTGGATGAACAATTTATGCTGCATGTAACACCAAGGCCATTTACAGTAAAGGGTAACTCGAAGTATAAAACTCAGCAGCTGAGAGTTCTCTTTTTTTACTGTCAGTCCGAGTATTTTCACATCCCAGCTAGTGGTTAATGATCTGCCTGTGAGGGCTCGCTGTGTGACAGCAGTGCGGGCCACTGAGGTGCTAATGAGAGAAGAGGACGGCCAGGCCTCCCCTCCCACACATACAGCCCTTTGTCTCTTCCTCTGCCCCCCATCATTAGCTTAATGTGGCCCTCTCCCTCGACTAAAAAGGTCACTGCCAGTTTGGCAATGGGTTCACACATGCAAATCCCTGCCCAGTGCTAATGGAGGTAAATGAAAATTAATTGATTCTCATTCAAAGGCCTTTTCAGCTGCCTGCTCTCCCTCCACGTTTTCTTAATATGCAGACGTTGCCTCTTCAACAATACGCGCTCACCCCCTCCACGTCGACAATTCAAACATATTGCAATGTACTCGCCATTGCTATGCAGAGTGGACGAGACAAAGGAAGGCAGAGGAGGGACATGGTCCTGACACCTGGGTATGTATGAGATGAGTACCTTTACTCTCTGACCCAGATTAAAGCCCGGGGTGTGGTCTGCTTGTTAAACAGTTAAAAGGCCACTATTACATGTCACTCATGGTTCCAAGGACCACAGATCAAGCTTAACTTTTTCACCTGAATGCCAAGGAAGGAATTCCCACAAATCTACTGTATGCAGCCCTAAAACATCAGATCAGTTTAGTCAGGAAGGTTCTGTAGTGTGTTATGGATACATTTTAGTTTTGCACATGCACAAGTTGTCAACTGGCCAGTCCATCTTGACATGCAGTTGCATTTTTTGGCGTTTAGTTTGGTGTAACAAGTGTCTCTTCTTTTACCAAAGACAACTCTGTCATCTGCCTGATGCTAATATCAGACATGCTCATCATTCCAATGACTTGTAGCAGCAAACTTTGATAAATTCACTGATAGTTTGACAATCATCTACCTTGAAAACATGAAGCACCTTCTCAGAATCAAGCTCAGAATCTTTAATGTCATTATACAAAAAGTACAACAGAATTAGGTTCATATCTACACCTAAATTCATCATGCCTCATGTGTACATGTGAAAGGTGCACATAGACTTTATTATAGCCTTATTGTACTTTAGTATTTCTTGTCTGGCTTCTTCCAGGCCTCATTTATATTTAGCTGCTGTCAATTTTCCTGCTAAGGGATCAATAAACTTGTCTTATCCTATTTTAAAAAGTTTGTGAAGCTTTGAGCAAGATATTAAAGGGCACCCCACTGATTTTATACAAGAAGTTCAATTTGCTCATCAGTAGGAGGATTATTCAGCCTGCATGTGGAAACGGTTATTTAAATTCTTCTGTGGGTGTTTGGACTTAAAATTATCAGCCTGAATTTCACATTTCACACCAGACATGAAGATTGAAAGACGCGACAACTTAGAAGGCAATGAGGGCCGCGTTAAAGATGCATCACTGAGAACTTTCTGGAACTTTACCCGTAAAGAGCAGGATAAACTGGCCTCTGCTGCACTGATTTTGACCATTCTTTTGATTTTTTTCTTGTTAGGTTTAAGTGCGATTTTGAAGTGTGTTGCTTGCGGCTGCCTCTGTGGTTTGATGAAAGAAAGGAATGAATGTGCGCCAACAGAGAGCCGCGATGGACACATTTCTGTGTATCTAACAGTTAGTGCACATAGATGATTCTGAAGATGATTCTGCAGTCCGCTGAGAGGTCAAGAACTCCGTCTTTGCTTTGTGACATCTTGAGATTTGTCTCAGCTCAAGTCAGCCTTGTCAACACCTCTTGATGCAGCTATGATAATGAGCCACGATGGATGGAGATGTCACATGCGGGAGATAAGCAGCCTCAGCTCCTGCCGTCCCTTCTGCTCCGTCCCGGCCTGTTTGTTTACCAATCAATCGATCAACCTCTGTTTTCCCATTGTGATTAACCAAGCTTCCTCTGCCGCTTCTCCCCCTCCATCTCCTGCAAGACTGGTGAAACATTAACCAGACGGAGGTGAAGTGACAGTGATGAAATGAGCCTGGAGGGATGATGCCGTTGTTATCTTCCAATGGGACGATTGTTCCTGAGCCTGTAAACTGCTACCCGAGGTCAGCCGAGGGGTCACACTTTCAGCTCCGCTTTATCTCTTGATGAGACAGAGGCTCATTATGCTGATATACGAGACCATATCAGACAAATATATGACTTTGGAGCTCCGAGGACTAAAAATTTCTGAACCAATATGATGTTATTTGTAGTTTAATGGAATTCTTGCCTATGTTGCGTCCTACTGCTGTGTATCCGGTTGATTTAATAGAGCACACACACATGGTGTTTAGCTCGTTGAGTGGGAAAAACACATCCTGACCTCCCAGGAAGTGCCATTCATATAAAACTGAATCACATTCACTGGCTTCGGCCAATGACAGATAGCTTTACATCATTCCGCCGACTATACCGTGAGACCACAGTGCCCATCAATTTAACAAGCAAAAATGTACAAAAATACAACCCCCCCACCACCCCCCGCCCTCCCCAATCAAACACCACCACTCCTCCACCCTACTCCAGAGTTCACACATACAAAATCGGACAAAAACCAACACGTTTCAGAATCCCAAACCAATCAAACCCAATAAAACTAACAAAGCTGGGCAAGTTTTTTGAGTAGGCTATGAAAGAGAACGAGAGATGGCCCTACAATGAATGCCAGTGAAAGGAGGGCCATTTGCTAAGCTATCATTCATGAGGTATGGGTCCCATGCCTGTACAAGCTTGCTCCCAGCTCCACACACTTGTTGCCATTGTGACACGCTGGCAGAGAGAAGCCTCTGTAGTCCCGGGGATCAATTCAAACCCTGACAACACCACACTAAACCGGGGTGCCATTTGTTCAGAGGAACCCCCTGAAACCCCTCTCTCCCCCATCTGTCAGGGGGCCTCCGAGGCACTTTGTGTCTATGTGTAAGTGTGAATGTGAGTGGGTGGGAAAGAGGGAGTGGGAGAGGAGGTTAATCAAGATTTTGGATGTGGATGGGTGTGGGAGGAGGAGGAGTGTGTGTATGTGTGCGTGAGAGAGTGAATGTGTGGTAGGGGAGCACGGTCATTATGCTGATTTTTCCTTTTTCTTTCAAGACGTTGGAAGAATACTTTCTTTTACGTTCCTTTTTTTTCATCCTTCAGCCGGCCAGTCTTCTGCCACCTATGCTGCCCACTTTTATGCTCCGGCAAGGGTGGTCAGAGGAACAGAAATCTGGGAATCAGGTCAATTATGGATGGCGGCTTGCTGATAAGAGTGAAAGAAAAGCGAGGGAGAGAAAGAGGGTTTATCAGGGGAAGCGAGTGAGACTGCTGTTTTTTTATCTCTCCACTGAATGCTGCCGGGTCGGTGCAGCAAGCCCGGCGTGACCTGACCGGCCTGTTTTGTCAGATCTGTTGTGACGCTCCTAACTAGATCTGTTCTCACACAGACCTCCCCCTTGAGTGCCACATAAACTTCTTTTTTTTTTCAATGCCGGCGTTCCTTCCAGTAACCTCACATGCATCCGTGCACACCTGCAAATTCTCAGCTTTATTTTTCTATTTGTGTCCGAAGCCATTGACGACGCAGAAAGGAGGCAACAAAGCAGGACAACTATTTGTTCTTTGCTTAATTAAGAAACCTGAAGGGTCCCTTTCAAACGCTTCCGTGCAGCAAAACCGCCTCAAAGCACAACTCCTGTTCAGTTCACACATCCGTGGCCCTAAAAACCAACCGGGCACTGTTTCCCGCTGACCGCAGCATTCGATTGGGGTTTATGTTGGTTCTAGCTCACAATGGGACAAGTGGTGACCTCTGGCCTTGGCACTGACCCCCTCTCTTCCAGGGGTTAGGTGCTGAGACAGATGTGGGTAAACTTCCCCGTGCGAACAAGAGAAAGGGGGCCCACTTGTTAAAAGACTCTGCTTTCTCACTTGTCTTGGAGTAAGTAAACCTCAAAGTAGAAGGTGGGTCTAATTGGTAAAGGTTTGGATGTGGGGTTCAAATAGCAGTGGGCCGGCTGAAGAATACAATAGATATCAGTGAGGAAATGAGACACTCCTGAAAAGAGGATGGTATCTGTGCTCCTAATTGGCAGTATAAATGTGTAAACACTTTAATTATCTAGTGCAACATTACAAATCTTTCTAGTAAGCAGAGAAGGAGCAGAAGACGTGCTCTACTGCAACACTTTTAGATGATGCGTACCATTGAATTTTAGATTTTCCCCACAAACCAAAGCAGAAAATTAAGTCTAGTGACTGACCTTAGAATGTATAGCTGCTTTTATGATGTGGCACCAGTAGGTGGCGCTCCAGGTCTGAAGGCTATGAGGTGACATGAGTGAGTTTGTTCCATCACAGAGCTGCAGGTTGAATGAAACCATCCGAATGATCCCTCTGAAAGTAAATAATGGGATTTATCCAGCAACATACAAAAAAAAGTGTGACGCACTCAATATACTATATCATACTATTTGTTTGTGTTTTTGCTTATTATACTGTTTTTGATATGCAATTCTCAATATATTTAACATTTTATTGCACTTCATTTGTATTTAACTGAATTCTGAGAAGTGTGACCTGAAATGTTTAAAACCCGAGAACACAACAGTTATACGGTTAATAAGCTTGTTGTGAGGAAGCCAAAATCTCTAATAGAATTTCTTAATGACTTGCTATCTACTGTAGATATTGGGTTTTTATTCAGATATTCATTTATTACTATCATTATTAGTGCGAGTATTTGCAGAAAAAAGTTTTGTGTGACAAACATTCAATGGCGAACTGAAAAATTGAGTTTTTTGGAGTTTATATGAGAAAAACCACACAAGTAAACTCCATGCAATAGCCTAACATAGCAAGCTATCAACAAATATGCTGATATTGATCATCTATCACCCTTTTCTGTGCTTTTAAATGCCATAGCTGTTTGTTCATATATTAACATCCTTAAATTGTGGAACACTTAGTCTGAAAATTAATGTTCCATCTGGCAAATGTTGAATAACAACTTTCCTAAAAATCAGTATCACATTAGAGCTTTATTTGATATTCAGATAGACGGTAATTCATATGTGATTAGTCAGGTTTTATTTGTTTTTATTGCCAAGCAGGTTTTCACATACAAGTACTCTGACTTGGTGTTTTAGTGCATAATAATAATAGAGATAATATAGATTGAAACAGTAACATGAAGGTCAGGAAATTAGTAGATTGATTTTTATCTTTCTCGGTGCCCCAAAAAACCCAAAAGGAGCATTTTATATCAAGACTGTGTGGTTAAATTCGCCCAACTGAATATAGGTTACGTTGAATTTCTCGTTTTGGTTGCCTGGGTTATCACCAGTCATTTTTACACGCCAGCGAAAATACCAAACCAGAATCCTCCTGGCTCCTGTGTAATGAGCACTGCTGAAACCAATAATTAAAAGCATCATAAGGCCGGGATACCAGTAGAGAGACAATGGCTGAGAAATGTAATAACAGGCCGTTTAAATCACCCCAAATGGGACAGCCTGGTTGGACTCCTTTTCTTCGGGCCTCCAGACACAGTCTAAAAATGTGAGGGGTGTCAGCCGAGAGCAGCATCTCTCCCAGTGTGTCAGTGGGAGTACGAGAGCCTCAAGTGTCCTGAGAGTGAACCTTTCATTTTTTCCCCCGGCCGAAGAGTCATAAATGTCTTGTTCCCATTGTGTGAGAACTCATCTCGGACATTGTCCCCCCCAGCTCTGCCCACCAGTAGCCAATAAGTGGAACATGGTCTCCTATCGAGCAGCAGTCTAGCATTCCTGGCATTTCCAGTCGGCTGTCTGGCATAAGGTCGGAAGAGACACCGTCAAGCAGAGACACCTTGTTTTGGTGCGTTTTCCCGGTGAGGAGGCTGCGGTTGTCTCCACGCTGGAATGCCTTTGTCTCTGGTGTGATTTCCAGCGTTCAACCAAAACGTGCTTGTTTTTTTATCTGATGCAGAGACGGAATCGGCGATGCAGCCAGCATCTTAAGAGCTATAAGAGAATGATGACAACACAGACGAGGTTGCTTGTGTCTGTGGCATTTTTAATGTCATGATGCATTGCAAACTGTTGTTTACGACATTTATCTGCATTTGGTTGTTGGTTGGATTATAATGTGGGGCTAATATGTTTCTCTCAAAATATTAAAATTCAGTTTTTTTAGTCTTTCTTTAAATGTCCCTATAGCAAAGGTTTGTTTTTACAACACCATTACTAACACCATATACTTTATGATGGCCCAATGGAGCCTCATGGAGTCCAAAGATTGGTGACGATTGAATGTATATGACTCTCAATATACACTGATCAGACATAACATTATGACCACCTGCCTAATAGTGTGCTCAAAAATGCTATGAACCATTGGCCGTGGACAAGAGGACCTCTCAGGGTGTCCTATGGGGTCTGGAACCAGGACGTTGGCACTGGATCCTTTGGGTACTGTGGCTTGTGCAGTGAGGCCTCTGTCAATCCAACTTGTTCCACTGCATCCTGTTGATGCTTGATCAGAATGGAGTGTAGGAAGTTTGGAGGTCAAATCAACATGTTGGGCCATTGTCATGTTCCTCAGCATGTTCCTGATTGTTTGAATATGACTAATAGCAGTCATAAATAAATATAGTTTATTTTTAAGGGGACCAAAACAGTTGAAGCAGCTCAAGAAAGATCAGATGATCTCTGCTTTCAGTAGAAATGTGTTAATATATAGAGATACTGACTGAGCAGTCGGCGTCGATCATAATAATGTGAGGTTTGTTTTCCTATTCATGGCCATCCCTAATAGTCTAATATCTTTCATCGCTGGGGTTCCTTCCTGCCTCCGCTGGTTTAGTCCAAATTAAATGAGTAGAGAGGAGAGATCCTGCAGTATCCTGGGCCGTGTCAGTGTCGGACATGAATTACAGTGAATGAATGAAGTGAGTCCCTGGAGGCCTGATGCTTGGTCCTGTAGCACAGTGAAGGCATCCGTCTAATCAGCAGTTCAGTGGGAGCCTGAGTTTCATTATGAGCTCCACAGTAATTCTCAAGGAGGGTAACCAGGAGCTCTCTGGTCCTTCTTTTAGTATGAGGTTTGAATAGATAAGTTTCACAGTGGTGCCGTGTTGCCTTCTTCTTTTAATGAGAGTTTCCATGAAAACAAAATGTTTCTTTTGTTGTTGGTTTTATCAGAATATTGTCCTCCAAATGAATGACAGGACTTCATGTTTTCCATTTTAAACTCTACTGTCTATGACGGTGAAAGGACAAAAAGGTGTAACGTTCTGTAAACAATATAAAAACAGACAAAAAGTTAAAGTGCAAAAGCAGCATTTGATGTATTGCTAAGATTCCCTTCACTGCAACTTGTACTTATTCTGCACGTGCAGTTTTGTTTGAACAAAATGCTAATCTCATAGTGCTAACATGCCCACCGGGACAATGTTAAGCTGATGTTTAGCAGGTATACTGACATGATAAACTGCTCAAAAAACTTAAGGGAACACTTCATTCTTACATCTTATTTTTCTCAGTAAATGTCACAGAGTATATCAATGATTGGACAGTGGAGAACAAAGTCTTGGACCATTTTCATGCTCTTCAACATGTCCCTGATGGTTTGATGTTTTTTCCATGTGGTGGGGTGCATTTTCCTGCAGGGGTAGACCAGTGATATTTAGGATTTCCATTTGCATAAGGGAGTGTGCTTGTTGTGGGACAATGTTTATTTGGGTGTCTAAGTCTCATCAACATGGATGTTAAAATCCAAGGTTTTCCATCAGAACAGCACATAGTACCAATATGATCAATGTTATTCACTTCACCTGTCAGTGGTCATAATGTTGTGGCTGATTGATGTTTACAGTGATCTCCATATGATTTAGCATGGTACCTTGCAAACACTTTTTAATCATCACTGAGCACAAAATAAAGCTGAGGCTGTCAGTTTAGACTTCATTTGTTCCAAAAGTTGAGGGATCTCCAAAGTTATCACAAGTCATCCATTCAATAGTTGTGATAGTTCTCTCAGAAGTGTTTTTTCTCTCTTATTTATCTATGATATAGATACTGCCATTGTTTTTACATTTTATAAATATCCTTCATGAACATTAAAACCCACCAAAATACACATAATCACGTGTGAACTAACGTTAGTAAACCATTGCCTTATTATTAGATGGTTGTTTTCTGTTGTTTTACAGTATTTATATACTCCATCAAAGTGAGTAGTAGTCATTCCCTGGGGACCGTACATTTCTGTGCAAAATTTGATCCTTTCACTTGTGGTTCTAGTTGTTGAGACATTTAATTCTGGACCAAAGTGGGGAACAGACCAACCAACCGACTGGCACATTAAAGCCAGTGTGGGAAAAACATTTATTTATCAGGATGATGACGTCGATATCTGAGAACAAGGCGACATTACTGAAGAGAAATCTGTTTAAGTGAAGAAATATGAGCCGTTGGATGATCTGACTCTGTTTACACAGCTTACAGATGGAGTTTGTGGCTCATCTTCGTTCCCTCTACAGTTTTCGTAGTACTATTAGAACATTTTATGTGTGACTGCTTAGTCTTTTACCTAATAATCTGTTGCAGCAGGTTACACAGGTATGATTTTATTGTAGTGATGTTCCCAAGCTACCAAGTAAATTGCACTATATAGGATTTATTTTTAATCTCACATAAATGTAAACGTGAGATTAGAGTTTTGGTCGTCTGACAGATTCACTTTTTCAACACGCCTCACAGATTCTGGTTCCATTTGTGTTTTAAAAAATCTCTTCCTTCCATCAGCAAATCGCCCTCTTTGCTCGTGTTTAAGGGGGAAAGTTGATGGGGTAACATTAACTCTTACTTGCAGCCATAAAATAAAGTGTTAAAGGCAGGAGCAGCATGCAGTGTGTATGTTGGTGAACCCCAGGGCCCCGGTGTTTTACCGCTCTGGATTTAAAGTCTCGTTACTGAGAGATTATTAGACTTAATCTAGTAAAGAGGAGCGTGAAGTCCCGATCACCCTGAAGGCTTCTGAGCGCCTTTGGAAACAGTAGGGGAATTCATGCGAGCCGGCCATATGCTGCCTGCTCTCTGAAGGGTGTGGGGAGGGGGGAGGAGAAAGAAAGAGGTGTGGTTAACTCTGAAGTGAAGCCCATTCAGACATTACCTGAGGCACTGAGCTGGCAGGTAGCGATCAGAGCGGCTTCATGTGCTGTTGATGGAGCACTGGGTCACCCGTGGTGTGGACCCGGCTGAGCGTCGCCCCGGGGCAGGTGGGAGCTGGATGGCAGCCGAGCACTGAGGTGCAGAGGCCGATCATCATCATGGGAGCCCTTTGAACTGCAGGCTGCAGGTGGAATGTGCTTAGTCAGCAGGTCACTTTTTTTTCATCCTGCTTAAAGGGGTGAGCCTGGAGAGTCAAGCTGATGCTAATTGTCCTTGATGTGGTGGTCCGTGACTGAGATTTACCAGTCATCATGACCAATCCATTGTTCATATTCATCACCAGCAACCCAGAGTCTTCCTCTTTGATGTGACAGACCGAGTACTCACTGTAGCCCAGCACTGGAAGTTGTGCATTCATCAAAAAGAAAGAACATTTTGGAGAGAAGTTGACATTTAATGGTGCAAATAAGAAGTGGATTTAACACAGTCTGAGGGCCACGACAGCTGATTTTACCTCCTTTTTCTCCTAAAACTAGAAAACATAGGTGAGAAAGGAGGAGAACGATTAGCAACAGGAGTCATACTTCAGATTCAAAGGAGATCATTCCCAACCACGACTAATGGCTCCATTTTTTTCTCAATTGAGCTACATGTGAGCTTTATATGAGCTTTAATTTATACACATATAATACAACCACTGTATTGAATTATAATGAGAGGTCTTTCTAGTATTTTGTCAAACCTGCTTTATATAAATAAATGAATAAATAAATACAACATGTAGCTGAAGTTCGAAAAAATGGAGCCATTAGTCGAAGCTGGGAAATTAGCTCCTTTAAATCACAAGTATGACTCCTGATGCTGATCCTTTCTCATCAACATCATCTGGTGAATTTTAGGAGAAAAACATGAGAAACATATCAGATAAAATCCAAACTAAGGCAAGGCGGAAATGAGAATCACAATTTTGTCTCCCAAGTAAACTTTGAGCAGTAAGATTTTCCTCTGGGAAGCAAATAAATGCAAAACAACCAGAGAAAAACATCACGCTTTGAGGGGTTTCTGCTATATAATCCTGTCTATTATACAGTAAAATAAAGACAAAGGTTCTGGCCCCTGGTATTTAGATGGGAAAGTGTTCTTGAAAAGTAGAAGCAACATAACAAAGTTTATCTTGGTTGTCTCATAAGGAGATTTGTTAATTTGCCAAGTTGTAGTTTGCCACGTTTTGCCAGTTCTAATAAATACCATGGCAGTAAACAAAGTGCACCCTTTGTTCCTAATTATAGGATGTGCTGAGAATGTAAACATGTTGAGACCCAAATGTTGGTTGTTCGGTGTCTTATACGCCCACACGAGGAATAAATGAGCAAATCTGTTACGACAGCAGATAATTCATTAGCACTAAATATGGCTTCATGCAGAAACACAAATTTGTATTCCTCACTAATGAAGAGTTTGTAAATAATCTTAAATTTATAAAATTAAAAAACACACACAACCATTGTAAAAAAAAAAAAAAGTCATCCCTGTGCATTTGTTGGTTAGATTTTAGAGGTTAACTTCTTCAGTTTCTGTATTTTTTTTTCTTTACAAGCAGTTAGTGGGTGTTTTTTTGTTGCTCTTGTCACATTTTCATCTCAGTGGGCTGATATTTTATTGCAGTATAAAGTCCTGTACCTCTATGGAAACTGCACAGCCATGACTGGAAGTACAAAGAACTCCATTTTTATAAAGTTTTAAAGGTGTTGCAAATGCTGGGGAAAAAAAATCAGGGGCTCCACATGTCACAGATAATTAACTACCATACGTCTCTCCTATCTGCTCGGTATGAACACTGCCTGCAGTTCAGCCCAATTTACCTAAAAACTCTCTATTTTTTATCACATGATTGTGAGTCACAGCTAAGTCATTAATGGCTTCTCAGTTGCATTTTGGAGCACAGAATTTCTTTACTTTGTGGTTTGATTTAGAATTAATTTCTTTATTTTTATGAGGCATGTAGAACAAAGTGTTTTTGATGAATTATCACAGTTTTAGACTTAGATTTGGTTGGTTTTCCCAGGTAACTGCGAGTCATGAATAATACATTTATAGACTGACAGAAAGCTGAAAATCTGATGGTTCTTTCTGTTTTTCTATGATAAATTGTGTAATTTATAAATAAAACTCACCAGCAGGTTGTGGGGTCCAGAGGGGTTAATTAGTTTTGTCAGTGACATTATTATACCACAGAAATATTCAGCAGCACAGGTTGGTTTTACTTTTTACTTAATCACAGCAGAGCTACTTATCCAATATGAAACAGCATTATGTGGCATTATTTGAGCAGCAGATGCACTTCATAAGAAGCTGCAGTACTTTTGAAAGCGTTCTCACTTCACTTTTATGACCTGAGACCTCTGCACACTTCTATATTAAATTCCACTGAACAGGCCGTTGTTTAGCTGCTGTGTCGTCATGAGTCCCAGGATGCAGTCTGCTCGGCTGGAGCCGCAGGAGACTTGCTGTTCCCTCAGTGGAATCTCTTTGTGTCTCCTCAGACCAGGGACGACCGACCACAGGGGCTCCAGACCATCCGAGCATCACACTCAAACATCCCGGCATCACCCCCCACCAAAAATACCAACAACTGACAGAGGTAACACTCATTCAAAACAAACAAGGCTGAGATTTGTTAGTCTGAATTAAAGAGGGGGAGACAGCGGTGGCAGCTCATGAGACGTTGAATTTGCATCAGGTGGCCAGACTTCAAAGACAGCCCACACAAAAGCTGCTCGTTTCCATAATTGTTTTACAGACTGTTTGTGCTGTGGGTGATATCATCAATACAAACAGTTATAAACTGTCTGTCTGGCTTTTATACGAGGGAACTGATAGGAAGGTGGGCGACAGACGGAGGTGTGCCTCAGCAGAGGGAACAATTAAACACATTAAAGTGGATCAGCTCAGGCCTGCTGTAGTATCTGTAAACCGTGCTGCAGTGGCCCCGTCCCCGCTGAGGGCCACAGCGCTGCTCACAACCAACAGATCAAGGCCTCGGCCCCCTCAGCTCCCCTGTTACCCCCAGCCAGCCTCCAGGTGGGCGCCGCTAATGAGCCCCGGTCCTCGCTCTGGCGTGGGCCTCTTCTTCCCAGGGTTGGAGGGGGACCGCGGAGGGGGCAGAGGGGGTCCGCTGACTGGGTCAGCACCAGGCAGGGGGCTGGGGATGGGACAAGAACGAGGAACACAAGAGCGAGGGCTGAAAATCACACTTTTCAGACCTTATTAATGGTGAGTTTGTATATGAGTGTGGGAAGATCGTGTGTGAGGGCCTTTGCGAGGAAAAAGGTGGTGCCACATGGTGCATTATGAAACAGAGGTCCACTTTGTGCTCTTTGATCTGTGTTTATTGTAACTGACCACACACTACTCCGCTTGTTTGCATGCTGCGTGAATGGGCCAGGCGGTAGGTTCTCTTTGCCTTTACAGTGTGAGATATTCCAGAGTAAACAAGCCCTCCCTCGTCCACGATGCGACACAACAGACTCGCAGTGACTAATGGGAGTGTTTGTCTGATGCTGCCAGCCTCCACTTTTGTTTCCCGGGCTTTTGATGTGATTGATACGTGTGTTTTCAAAGACACAAATCGTCTCCTCTGCAGTGTTTGTCCCAAAATAAAAGTTAAAGGGAGGGTACGCTCTGCGGAGTGTGTGAATCTCCACATCACAGGGCAGAGGAAGGGTGGCAGCGTTTGGGGTTTGGAGGCGACTTTGATGATGGGATGATGTTGGTGGTGACCACAAATGTGGAAATGCAACAAGCCCTCGGTCAGTGTGACAATCAGATGACTTTAACAATGACCGACATACACAACAGTTTTCTTTGCTGTTCAAGTCTGCGTGAGAACACAAAACTCCCTTCGACTTGTCCTGGTGGTTCTTTGTTTGACCTCTGGCCTTGTGCAGGAATGTGCTGAGCTCAGCCTCAACAAGAAGACTGCCATGTAAAGGATCAAGTCGAGGATCAGGTCTCCACCAGTGTCATGTGAGGTTGGCACCCATGAGGGAAAGTGATTTTTCTGTAATTAGTCAGTGTCCTGACATTGTAAAACTGGATTTTAAGGCGAGATTTAATTCAAACTTTAGTCTAAGCTGCATCAGGACATTGTGTTTATTGTCATTATTCTACCACCTTCTATAACATTATCAGACTGACAAAGGAAAGTTTAAAATAAAATAACTGAAATCAGTGCAGCTGAACCAGAGATATCACAGAGAAGTGTGACATTGATTACACTATAGTTTTTAAAGTTCTTAATACATCAAATAAGCTATTTTTTCCCACTGTTTCATAGATACACTTTTTACTCGGATTTTTATATTTTATACCTGCACATCTCCTATTGTAGTTTTAAAATGTTGTAGACTGGGTTGCTGCTTAATTTCGTTATACACTGTGCAATTACAATTGTTCTAGTAGTGGCTGATGTTGCTTCAGGCTGCCAATGGTGGGCGGTTTGTGAACGAGACTGTCTGTACACTCGTTTCTCTACATAGATTAGTTTGTTTTTTTGTGTGTCTTAAAAGGCGCTCATTGGCCCGGGCGTGCTGTAAGCAGGTATATGATTGGCTGGAAATCAGGAAGTAGACAGAACAGCCTACAATAGTGTGAGAATCAGAGTTGAGAGTTGAAAAAATGGTCACGATGACCAGAGAGTAGGTGAGCAAGAGATTCAGATATGCACCGATCAGCCACAACATTGTGACCACTGACAGGTGGAGTGAATAACATTGATCATATTGGTACTATGTGGTGTTCTGCTGGAAAACCTTGGATTTTAACATCCGTGTTGATGAGACTTATACACCCAAATAAACATTGTCCCACAACAAGAACACTCCCTCATGCAAATGGAAATCCCAAATGTCACTGGTCTACCCCTGCAGAAAAATGCACCCCACCACATGGAAACAACATCAAACCATCAGGAACATGTTGAGGAACATGACAATGACCCAACATGTTGATTTGACCTCCAAACTTCCTACATCCCATTGTGATCAAGCATCAACAGGATGCAGTGGAACAGGCTTGACTGACACAAGCCAGAGTACCCAAAGGATCCAGTACCAACGTCCTGGTTCCAGACCCCATAGGACACCCTGAGAGGTCCTCTTGTCCATGGCCAATGTTTCAGAGCATTTTTGACCATATAAAGGGGGACCAACACAATATTAGGCAGGTGGTCATAATGTTATGCCTGATCAGTGTATATGCCTACAATAGTGTGAGAGTCGGAGTGGAGAGCTGCCAAGAAATGGTCAAGTTAACCAGACAGTAGGTGAGCAAAAGACTCAGATATATAACCTGTCGGTTGTGACTGAACGGAACCACTAAACCACTAAGTTGGTGACCAAATCAGGATGGAAATGAGTCAAATAAACTGGGTCCCAACCAAAAAAAAGTAATTTTGCCCATCTCAAGTAGCTGAAAGCAGATAAGAACTTCCTTTCACCCCAATTACATAATTTTTTCCCCATATACTTCACAGTAGGGCTGTAAAGAAACTTTAAGGTTTTAATAATCCAGGCATATGGATATCAAAGTATGTACAGTTGTGTGCGAAAGTCAGGGCACCCCTTTAAAAACAGCATATTTTATATATTAAAAAATTAATATCCATATTTATAGTCTTTCTGGGATATGGGAAAAAAAGACAATATTATCAGGAAACATTAATGCATAGTTACATTTTATTTTATAACTTGAACAAAATTACAAAAATAAAAAACATCATTTTGGCCTGTGCAAAAGTCGGGGCACCCTGAGAGTTTCAATGTGTCAGATTCTTTTAACAAATTCAGACCTTTACCAGCTCATTAGTCCTGAAGCATGTGTCAACAATTGTCATTAGGGAGCGCCAGCTGGTGTGTATTTCAGGGTTTCTTAAATATGGCGACTCCACAAACCTGTGCAAACAACAGCAATCATGGGTTCCTCTAAGAAGCTAAGTAAGACAGAAAAAATGAAAGTTATTGATGCCCACAATGCCGGGGAGGGCTACAAGAAGATAGCAAAACGTTTTCAGCTTGCAGTTTCCACAGTGCGAGGTATAATTAAGAGATGGCAGGTGAGGGGAACTGTGGAGGTCAAGATGAGATCTGGAAGACCAAGGAAACTCTCGGACAGAACAGCTCGTAGGCTGGTCAGAAAGGTAAATCAAAACCCACATTTGACGTCAAAAGACCTGCAGGAAGATTTAGCAGACTCAGGAGTGGTAGTGCACCCGTCCACTGTGCGGCGATACTTGCACAAACAAGACCTTCATGGAAGAGTCTGCAGAAGAAAACCTTACCTCCGTCCTCATCATAAAATACAACGTCAAAAATATGCAACAGAACATGTACAGAAGCCTGATGACTTTTGGAAACAAGTGCTGTGGACTGATGAAGTTAAAATAGAACTCTTTGGCCACAATAAGCAAAGGTATGTTTGGAGAAAAAAAGGAGCAGCATTTCATGAAAAGAACACCTTGCCAACTGTTAAATATGGGGGTGGATCCATCATGCTTTGGGGTTGTGTTGCAGCCAGTGGGACAGGAAGCATTGCTCGGGTGGAGGGAAGAATGGATTCCATTAAATACCAGCAAATTCTGGAGGCAAATATCACAGCATCTGTAAAAAAGCTGAAGCTGAAAAGAGGATGGCTTCTACAACAGGATAATGATCCAAAACATACTTCAAAATCCACCATGGACTACCTCAAGAAACGCAAGCTGAAGGTTTTGGAATGGCCTTCACAGTCTCCAGACTTAAACATAATTGAAAATCTGTGGGTAGATCTTAAAAGAGCTGTGCATGCAAGACGACCCAAGAATATTGCAGAACTGGAAGCCTTTTGCAAGGAAGAATGGGGGAAAATCCCAAATGATAGAATCCAGAGACTTGTCGTTGGCTATAAAAAGCGTTTAGAAGCTGTGATATCTGCCAGAGGGGGTCTTACTAAGTACTGAAGGTACTGACGCTGTAGGGTGCCCCGACTTTTGCACAGGCCAAAATGATGTTTTTTGTTTTTGTAATTTTGTTCAAGTTATAAAATAAAATGTAACTATGCATTAATGTTTCCTGATAATATTGTCTTTTTTTCCCATATCCCAGAGAGACTATAAATATGGATATTAATTTTTTAATATATAAAATATGCTGTTTTTAAAGGGGTGCCCTGACTTTCGCACACAACTGTATATTTCTCTCAAATGAAAAAAATCTATCTCATTTAGACATATTCTTTGGCTCATGATAAAAAGTTGGTAATAAATCCGTCAGTGTCAGAGACAGTCTGCCGCTGATTGTCCCTCAGAATGGGCAAAGATTATGGCTTTTTTCTTCTTCTTTTTTTAGTTCTCTAACCTCCTTTATGCATGTAAAAAAGAGTTGGTTTTACTGGGGCTCCATTTTTGCACGTGTTGGATCTCCCGTGGTGCTGGTCAGTCAGAGTGGAATACCCCTGTTTCATGGGTTCACGCCGACGCCATAAAGGAGTCTTTGTCACCCGCGAGCAGGGTCATCTCTCTTTTCCACCGGCCAATAAACGTCCACATTCCCCACCTTTCTTATGATTCTGTTTAGCTCGCGGGCCCCGAACAAAAGTTGCAAAGACCTGAATTATTCACAGCGAAATGAATAAAGGATTAATTTGCATTGATTTCGCTCCGCCATAAAAGCCAGTCATTTTTTGGGGGGAAGATAAACTAGAAAGCCAAGGATTTCTTCGACCAACAAAAGTGAACAAAAAGATCAATGGCGCCTTTTAATATGGGATATAATCAAGAGGGGAAATCTCAAAATTGGTGCTTTGTGTTATATTAGTTTGAGAAATTTTCCACTTGGTTCGGAGGCCTGAGATTGACTGTGACTTCTGCGTGGAAAATTACGCTTTTGGTTGGTTCCAAATTAAGAAAACATCAGTCTAAATTTGAATGATTTGGCCTGGGAAGGTTTGGAAAGGTTCTTTTGTAAATCAAAACTGGCTCGAGGAGTCAGTATGTTAATGCGGCAACAAACGCTCCTTTTTTTCCTACATTGTGTTTGTCTGTTTGACTTATTCAGCGGCATTCAGCGCAGCCTGTGAAAAATCCTGTTCTCCTTTTTAGATGTGTTTGGTTTGGCTGGAATGGATTAGACACAAGCTCAATTTGAGCCAAAGGAGAAAGAAAAAGCTGATTTTCTACCTGATTTTTCCGTGTGTGTTTTGGTTGTTTGCAATTACACTGACATTTAGTATAAAGGAAAAGGAATTTTAATGAAGAACACTTATTTTAAAAGATTTGTAGATGTAGTTTTGGCTCAAAAGGCAGCAACATTAATATAAAAAAGCTGAAAAAGTTGCAGCACAGCGCTAATTTTTATGACTTATTAGGAACCGAGCTGTGTGAGCTTAACTAAAATGCATCCATTGTCTTTATTAAGACTATCTTATGTCATAAAGTTCCAAATCTGCTGTATGTCGCGTGCAAAACAAGCCACTAAGAATAACGAAAGGGACAAATCGAGGTTAACAGGAGAATGTGCACACTGTTGCACTCGAGCAGCATTTCTTTGACACTAAGTCGATTTTTTAATTTTCTTTGCCCCGCACGTTTGATCCTTTGTCTTTCGCTACCCACCCTCTGTTTTAAATCCAAGACCCTATATGCAGAGGGATGAGGGGGTTGCCAGTCCCATGGAGCGCTACCTTGTTCCCGAGTGCCCAAAAGGCCCATATCTGTCATAGCACATTCCACTGTGCAGCTATGAATGAAAGTGCTGTGGTGTGCCCAAGCTGCAAAGTGTGGAGCTCAAAGGCCTGCTGAAATGCTGTAATGTAATTATGTGGACAGTCTCTCAGATCCATTAGCTTGAAATGGTGCTACAGCTCCCCCCCCCCCAACCCATTCAGTCAGTGGGGCTGCCATGTCTTTTCTAAGAGGGGGGGCTCTGAAGTCATCTGAAAGGACCTCCTCTGTACTCATTGTGCTCATTGTCTTTGTAAGCCTGTTATTAGCGGGGGAATCAAGTTACGGCACTCGGCTGAAGACGACTTCAGAGATTTTACAGATACAGGTGGGGGGGTGGGGTGTGTGTGTGGCGGGGGTATTCTTCGCCGGGTGTCTGTGCAAATCAATCAGATCAAATTTGAGGGGAACAAAAAACTGGTTTCGCTGCGGCATCGGAAGTTTTCTCATCTTTTGCCTCCTTTTGCTGATTCTCTCCAATCGCTTGACATGATTGAAACTGAATTATTTCAAGTGACTTGTATCAAAGAGTTCACAATTAACAATTAATTATCAACTATTTATTTGTGTCATAACTGTTGCAGCTCAAAAAAAGTTTTTTGATTTAATAATAAACTTTATTTATAGGTGCCTTTCAAAACACCCAAGGACCGTACAAAGTAAACAAACTTAGATGTAAAAAGTTTAAAAGAAGGAAGTCTAACAATTAACAGACGAGAAATTTTGAGAAAAATTGAACAGCATTGCTTTTGCTAATTGAAACTAGCATCTTAGCTATATGTCTATACCTTTTCATAACCATAGTTAATTCCAAAACAACAAAAATAAACTCTCAGGAGGCAAATCTAAGTAATTTAACGTAACTTAATCGCATGTTCTCTGCGTTTTCTTCATAAAACATTGTTCACCGATAACAGAAAAGACGCAATCAGCGCTGTATCGTTTCATTTCACAGTAAAAGCGTAGTAGTTTTAGGATTTTCCGGTGAGCATTACAGTCATGTTGTGTGAAAAGTAAACACCGAAATCTTATTTATTTCACTTAAAAACTACTTAACAAGTTGGCCATGAAAACACTACGCTCACCCAAGCGCCTAGATAAAAGTGGAGATTGCATTAGCCTTGTAGTTTACAAAACTTCTCTCAAACATTTATTTGGGAATCAAATTAAAGGTTCCAGCAATTTCCAAAATTCGATTTAGTGCTTTGTGTTTACCTAATCTC
Organism: Dascyllus trimaculatus; assembly: GCA_024666655.1. NCBI lineage: Eukaryota > Metazoa > Chordata > Actinopteri > Pomacentridae > Dascyllus > Dascyllus trimaculatus. The sequence goes on from CM045452.1 coordinate 26,106,747, forward strand.
TGGCATTCACACAGACACCAGTGGAAATGTCCAAATGCGTCACTGCACAACTTTAAAGGCCTTTCCCATGTATTGCAGACTAGTGACCCATTCTAAATAACCTATATCATTGGGGAACTGCTGTTTATAAAGGAGTCCATTGGGACCTCTGCTGAAAGGCTTTTTTTTGGGTGGAAGCCTGGATGAAAAGTGCAAAGAGGAGGATAAAGAAAAAAGTATAGGAGATGTCAGGACGCCTTTGGAGGGAAAACAAACTGCAGCGACCAATGTGAGTTGACTTAATCTGATTAGACTAACCTCATCAACAGCCCACTTAAAAGGGAGAAGAAAGCCTTGAATTGGGGCGAGGAGCAAGAGAAAAGGGTCTCTCTCTCTCTGTTCAGAAAGCCACAGAGGCTCAGTGAATGCACCACATTGTACTGGACATGCTGGTCTGCAGATGGCAAAATGACAACAAGCCGCTTGAAAAGTGAGGCAAATATAATTGATCTCGGGGCTTTTTTTTTCTCCCTTCTTTTTCCCGCAGGTATGAAAACAGCCAAGGAAGTAATGAGATTAAGGAAGAATAAAAACGAAAGTCCATGAAAAATACCACTTTTCCCTCACGCTTGTGGTGCAAACACGCAGCTTTTTGAAGCCTTTCATGGAACGCACCCATCCCTGTAATGCCATGAGAAATATTTCCAAATTCATAGTAATTTATTCAAATTCTGACTTCTTAAAAAGGCACCCTGCGGTCCTGGTAATACATCAAACGCCGAATAATTGAGCGTTTTAATGCCAGCACAATTGATGGGTGTAAAAAAAGAAAAAAAATGTTTTTAATACATCTGGCCACTCCCAGATTTAAGAAATCCCCTGCAACAATGCACATGAAATATCTTGGCAGCAGAAAGTCCCTTCAGATTGAAAAAGAGCACATATTTCTGCACAGTTAACCTTAATGCTTCAATATTTAGTTTAATCACACTCTCTTAATGAAGCACCGGCCTTGTGTTTTTTGGCGTTCTGCAAATCCCCCTGCTCAAAGCGTGCTGTGAATGCAGCAGCTGCAGGTGTCCTTTCACTCAGGAGCTTAGATCTGCTGGTGTTGGGATTCTGGCTTTGCTTGTTTCAGAAAGCTCGCAGCTCTAACTGGCGCTAACAGGAGCTTTGAAAGTCCTGCTGTCATCCCTGATTTGGAAACAGAGATTCAAATGATCGTCGTCATGTATCTGGATTCACTTTGCGTCACCACTGTTGGTTGACTTAAATCATAATTGTCAAAGCACACTGCATTATAGGTGAATATAATGCATTTATTGTGAAATTTACTAGTGAAAAATAGTACAGAAATTACCCACATTAGTACACTGAGGACACTGAGCTCATGTTGTATGTATTTTCTAATAATTTGGGATTTTAAGCGACCTGTGGGGAGTTCTACAAATTAAAAACTTACACATGATGAGTGCTTATAGGCTGATTCCAGTATTAGTTTTAGATTAACTGACTGAGATCCGGCAGAATTTAACTTTTTAAATTAATATTTATACTTTAATGTTGGAAAATTAAATGTTGAACAATATATTACACATTAAATAATAATTACATTTAATAAAGTTGCAGAGGAAAAGGTTTCCCAAGTTGGTAAGAACAAACAGAGACAATCGGGAGTGAAATTTTTAATGCTTAATGTGTAATACGGGCATTAAATTGACCTACAAGCTTGAAACAACATGCACTGATGCCTGAGGGAGAGATCCACATCTGCAGTCTTAATCTTTAAAGTAACAAGTAATAAGAGCTGTAATCCAGTAAAAGGTACCATATTACCCTCTGAAGTAGAACAGAGGAGAAGTATAAAAGAGTATAAAATCAAAACACGCAAATACCTTATTGCCATAGAATCTTATTTTTTACTGTCAGTAATGTATTGTACTGATATCTTTTTGCTAAGTACTGCATTCTTCATGTTATGTAATTTTGCTTTCGAACCAATATCTGGCAAAAGAATTTCCTTTGGGATTAATTAAGTTTTATCTTATTATATTTTATCTCAAATTAGTACTGAAGCACAGCACTCGAATAAATGTGCTTTTGTACTTTTTTGTACTTAACATAAATGTCAGTGCATGTAAAATTGTATAAAATTTGATCTATTCTTCCAAATTAGGCGAATAGTATTTGTTGCTCCAACACTTAGCATCTCCACATCAGAATGGACACAACAAAGCACACTCTACATCTACAGGTTCTTTTATTTATATACTTCTACTATCTACTATCATACTGCTTATACTATATATACAACGATCAGGCATAACATTATGACCACCTGCCTAATATTGTCTTGGTCCTATGGGGTCTGGAACCAGGATGTTGGCACTGGATCCTTTGGGTGCTCTGGCTTGTGCAGTGGGGCCTCTGTCAATCAAACTTGTTCCACTGCATCCTGTTGATGCTTAATCAGAATGAGGTGTAGGAAGTTTGGAGGTCAAATCATCAACAACATCAACATGTTGGGCCATTGTCATGTTCCTCAACATGTTCCTGATTGTTTGATGTTTTTTCCATGTGGTGGGGTGCATTTTCCTGCAGGGGTAGACCAGTGTCATTTTGGGATTTCCATTTGCATGAGGGAGTGTGTTTGTTGTGGTACAATGTTTATTTGGGTGTCTAAGTCTCTTCAACACGGATGTTAAAATCCAAGGTTTTCCATCAGAACAGCACATAGTACCAACATGATCAATGTTATTCACTTCACCTGTCAGTGGTCTTAATGCTGTGGCTGATTGTTGTATATGATACATTTTTCATTGAACTGCACTTTTACTGCTTTTTTGGCACTTCTGCTTAGATGTTAAACTGCATTTCATTGAATTAGTTCTTTTGCTCCGTGCAAAGATGGTAAAGTTGAATCTAAACTGACTGAGAGACCATAAATTACAGGTCAGTAATGAGTCACGCGTCTATGTTACATAGACATATTGAGGTTGTCGATGCTCCCACTCTTCCTGAAGGTCTTGGTGAAGCTGGTGGACATTTAAGATCATGTCCATCCAAAGCATCATGTGGCAGATTGTCGGTCGTACCATGTTGTCTGAAATGGTTTGTTAAGAGGAGAAATGGTGGAGTTGTGGACATTAAAGTGTCGGGCTCTGGCCCTATCTGACATCCCAGTGTCTTGTCTTTCTGTGGCATCGTTTCATCTGAAAAAAAGCTGCATTTTAAGCCGACCTTTATAGTCACCTGTCAAAGGAGCATCTGTGTGATGGTCACCCTATCTGATCATTGTCCTTTAAAGCCACACCTGACAAGGATGTGGATTAACTCAGTAGTCTGGAATTTGTTGCACAGCTCAGAAACTTTTTAGGTTAAATGTAAACTTTTCTATTCAGAACAACTGAAAGGAGAAAGTCAGAAAACACCAGTTGCAGTGTTTGAACCAAAGTGACAATTCCACTGTAGCTTCCTGTTTTGTTGCTAAAATGGCCTCAGCATCTGAAACAAAGCAAAGGCCACCAGACCGGCCATTGTAGCTGCTCAGTGTTGGGCCTTCATTGAAGTAAACACATCTACCAGCACTTGATTGGGGAGTGTGTATAAAGGGATTGTCCAGGCAACACCGGCTAATACAGATATAATTGACTCTCCTTCTGCATTCTGTGTGTGGATTTGGAGAAGTGCACGGACTCATTGTACAACAACAAATTAAGCAGGCAGCAGTCAAAAGGAGCTGCTGAGCATTCAGGCGAATCCGGACAACAGACTGAAGTCTGCTAAATCTGCAAACACAGCTTCTCCCTGCGTTTGGCCACTTTCATCTCCTCCGACATCTCCTCCTGCAGACCTCCACCTCATAAAAGCCAAGTCAAAAAGCAAGTGCTTTTGGCTCTTGTCTGGCGAATGTTGATCGTCTATTAAAAACAGCAGCTTGTGTTCTCTACATTCCCCAGGCTGGCGATGTCGGCATCAGCTTTAATGATGCTCTAATGACGGACTCGCACAAAAAGTTTCTTTCAGCTGAAGAGGAATTCTTGCTTTCTTTGTTGTCTGAGTCTGGATCTTTGAAATGCAGGAGTGAAGAGGGGGGAATTATTGATGGATAGGGTTTGAAATAGTTGTCCGACTTGCTCTGACTTCAGATCAGGTTCAACAGGTGCTGCTCCACCTACACAGAATTATTAAAACCAAAATCCCATTAACTCCGCTGCTGCAGGGAGCAGTTGTGTAATCTTTGTGGACTTCTGTGGAATTAGATCTGCTTCATTTGGGCCGATCCGAAAGCAAATAAAGGCGATGTGAACCCCAGCACACACAGCTGGCCCTTGAGACTTCAGGATCCTGGGTAAACAAGTGTCCGGCATGCCTCAGCAGAGCTCACCCATGGGGGGGACATGAGCCACTGAACAATGACTGATACTCCACTATAGACTGGATTGATGCAGGGCTTAGCAAAGTTTTATTACATTTGGTCTGTTGCAATACACTGCGGGCCGGGAGAGGATCACAGACTTTGTCATCAGTTTTGAGATTACTATGACATCTTCACCTCCTTAGAACTTGTAATGCTCCTTTTGTTGCTACAGCCTCACCGACTTAACAGGGAAATCTGCCGTTATACGCTTTATTACAGTTGCAGAATCATGAAGGTTTACTAGCAACTGCTGCATTAACTGTGCTTGACACTGATTTTAACAGCTTCAGATGTTACCTTTTGTTCTCTCTCTTCTCTTTTAGTGTGTTGTGAATCACACAGACTTCACATCTGTTGCTTATTCCACTCCACTAGTTATTTAGAATTTTACGTTGATCATTTTGCAGCAACTTGGAACTGGTTTAACTCTTTTAAAATAGAGTTTCCCCAATTTTGTTTCCACATAAGTAGCTTTAAAGCTACTTATTCCTCGCTGTCTGCCAATATCGCCTTGATCCAACTCTTTGTTAACTTGATATATATTCTAATTTCTCTGATAGGAACGTGCATGCTATCCTTTTCTGCTTTCCAACCCAAATGTATCAAGTGGAAATATCCGAGGTGTTAGTGCATCATTTTATTTAAGTTTCAACTATATTGTGCTTAACATATTCTGACTGTTTGGAAACTATCTTCTAACTGGTTGTTATGGTAAGTCACAGTTGTTCAAGTATGATAATGCAGTTAGAATAATTCCAAAAATATTACATTTACACTACTATGTAAATAATACACCTACACTGAACAAAAATAGAAACCCAGCATGTCATTAGTCGTCTTTACTGACTCAAGGAAAAAGTCTCATTTTGCTCATTTTGATTGTTCTGGTAGAAAAAAATAGTCAATCATGCACAAAAAGTTTTTGAGTTGTAGACCATTGAGTTAATGCACATTCTGGTCAGGTGAGGCTTTAAAGGACAGCGATCAGACAGTGTGACCATCACACAGACACTCCTTTGACCAGTGACTTTAAAACTCCACTTCAAAATGCAGTTTTATTCAAATGACATGACGCCACAGATGACAAGAAAAAGACAAGATGCAAGGCAACTGAATGTCCATAACTCCACAGTTTGTGCACTAAAGAAATTTCTTCAGATGATAGTAGTAGTAGTACTTCAGATAGTGCGGCACAAAATCTGTCACCTGATGCTTTGGATAGACACATCTGACAATGTGATCCTGTCCCCACAATGTCCACCAGCTTCACCAAGTCACCAAGAGCAGGGCCACACTGCATAAAGCCAGCATCAACAAAAATAGATAGAAGTTAATGAAATATTACAAGCTGTGTTTATATTTTTCTCCAGTATATTACAGCCTTCTACATGACTAAAATGGATACAACACTGCATACATGTTTCTAAAATAGTTGGTTTTATAGTTTTTGACATTCAAAAGAACTCTTGTTAAAAAGTAAAGGTCCTGCACTGAAAATATCAAATTCCCGAATGCAATGCTCAGTGTTCTACTATTATACAACATTGCTCTTGCGGTAATGTAAAAGCAGGATTTTACTGCTGTAGCTGCTTGAGGTAGAACTCACTTTGAACTATTCTGCATCCAGCTGCAGCTCATTATTATTTCCATTATAATTAATCTGCTGATTATTATCCTCAATAATTGATTGAAAAATGGTTTACATAACTCTGTCAACTGACTAACTGATTGATTGACTGACTGTTTAAACTTCACTTGGATAAACTGTTGGCCAGTTAATTTAGAACAAAATATCTTTTATAAGCTTTCCATGTTTTCTGTTACTTAAAAGTACATTTTTCCTCTTGGTGCAGTGGAACGGAAGTATAAAGTGTTATGAAAAGAAAAGACTTAAGTAAAGAACCAGTACTTCAGATTTGTAGGCCGAGTTATGTACAGTAATTGAATAAATGTACTTAGTTACATTCCACCATAGAACACTGCACAGTTGTAATACATAAGTACTGTGGATGTACAGCTTATGTGTCAGTGTGTGCATGTTTTCTTTTCACTTTTTGGGGACTTACAGTATGAATGAAACATCTAGAATATTCATTCCTTTTAATCATTTTCCTTTTCTCCCCATTTCATCACTTATAGTCAGATATGCATTTAGAAATAAAGTAATCAAATAATGATTAAATCCAAAAGTGCACTGTAAAGCAATGTAGTTTTGCATTTACTCCACTTTATTGTTGCTTTGATGCAAGTTTAACTCATTCATTCATTCAGGCTGAGATGTGCCACCTTGTGGTCATCTCAGGACAGTGGGCATAAAAAAACGACTTTGCCTTGTCTTCCTACAGAGACTTAATAATATTACTACCCTATAATTCCTGTATGTATTACATCAGATTGGTTAAGTTAAAGGACAAACTGGTGACTCTTAAGAAAATGAAATGCAATGAATAAAGAAAGTAACTGTAAAGTAACAGATGACCACATGAGAATCTCTGTGAAGTTTCCACAAAAACCAAAATCCTGCAGCATCACTACATTTAAAATGCAGCTTACCACTGAATTTCTTTATAAAAAACTGTAACCTTGAGAACATGCACTGATCTATTTTGTTAAACCTCCTTCAATCCATCATGTTCAACTGGTTAACTTTGACAAATGAGTCACTAGATGGCGCTCTTCTCCTTACACACTCCCTTAAACAACCTATCCTTATTAGTGTGATGGAACAGAGGTGCAGACAATCAAATGTGGGAGTTCTGGTGGATGAATATCTTTACTTAAGAACAGAGCCTTTCCTTGGCTTTAATATTTTGTGGTAGTAAACTTCCACCTGCAGTGATCGCACACTGCTTGGATTTTTCCTGGAAACCCCAACCAATTTTAGGTTTGGCTTGATGGTAATTAGAGGAGCACAGCATCTCATTAAGGATGAAGTAGATGGTGCACTGCATTCTCAAACAGCCCAAATGTTCGTTAACTAGTATTCTATTCTATTCTGTTCTACTCTATTCTACTCTATTCTATTCTATTCTATGCTACTCTATTCTACCTTTCTCTACTCTCGTCAAACATAATGCTTCCACATCACCAGCCCTGACATTAAACGCTCCTCGGTACGCAGGCTGTAATCTGCAAGTTTTGGCACGTGCTCTGCGTAGACCGGAGGAGACTGTGCGCGAATGGCACGCGGACAGATGTGCCCCCCACCCCCCTTTCCTTCTCCTCCTCCTCCTCCTCCTCCTCCTCTTCCTTCTCCAGCCCCCTTTGAGCTGCTCCCGCGTCGGGATGATTGACACTGAGCTGTTCGCGCAGCCAATCGGAGCGCGCTTTGCTGTATTTGCATAAAGTGGCCTCACGCCATTGGCTCGGTGCGTGCTGCTGCAAACCGCCTCGCGTGCCATTACAGATGTCTTCTCCTTGGAGGCAGAGAGGAGGCTTAAAATAGATAAAGGCTTTATTTGTTTTCAAGTATGGGGAGGAGGAAAATGTATATATTAAAAACACATATATGTATACTATAACATCCTGGATGTGGCGTTTACGCACGGTTGGCACAGTTTTACGCACGGACCAGATCGCAGCTACACAACAATGCAATCATTAATTTTATTAAATGCACTGATTTCTCCACATAAACAACACACTGTCAGAGTTATGCTGCTTCCCGCAATGTAAAAGTCAATACAGACCCTGCATGCACTCTACAAACACACACACAACATTTTTCACGAGCAAGGAGCAAAGTTGGAAGCAAACATCCAGCGCATTCCCCCCTTATCACCTCACGGTCCGGCCCGGCCGCGGCTGCTCGCTCCGCTTTGTTGTTTGTCCCTGCAGGGCTGATTGAGCAGCGCGTGACTGACGGCCCGCGGGGGTGTTGTCCAATCAGCGGTCTGCCCCGCGCCCAATGGGTGAGTCCTCTCTGCGATTGGCTGAGGCGAGTGTGGGAAAGAATGCAGAGAGGGTTTCACACGAACTGGGAGCACGCGAGCCGTCTATAAGTAGCGCGGCGGCGTGTGTCGGCGGCAGCAGTGGAGAGTCGCTCCGCGCACGGCGCACCGCACACCCATCACATGACAGCGCAGTGATCACAAGCGATACAAACCACATCGGTGGAACAGTCAGGTCTTCTGTGATCTGCAGTGGCTCCGTGTGACTTTTTTCTTATTATTTCCCTCCTTCGCTTCCAAAGAGGATTTACTTCTTTACGCGTTTTGACCCGCTGTGATCAATAATGCCAGCTGACACGATGGAAAAGCAGACGGCGTCTCCGATTGCCGGGGCTCCTGCAAACGGATCGCACACACCGGACAAACCGAAGAATGCCAGCGAGCACAGAAAAGTAAGGATTATTATTATTATTATTACTATTAAATACTGTGTGAGGAAGTTTTGCAAAAGTTGGATATTTTGTTGTTACGCACCGTGCAAGTCCATACCTGTGATTGGTAAACAGTGTATTTATGTGGAATTGTTTTATTCTTTGCAGTCGTCCAAACCGATCATGGAAAAACGCAGAAGAGCAAGAATTAACGAAAGCCTGGGGCAGCTCAAGACACTCATCCTGGACGCACTTAAGAAAGATGTAAGTTGAAACAAATGTTGATCTCTTTAAATCATGGCTTTGTTCTTCATATATATTTATATATTTTTAAATGCGCTTGGATATAGACTCAACCATCCGTGTTTCTTCTTGCAGAGCTCCAGACACTCCAAGTTGGAAAAAGCAGACATCCTGGAGATGACAGTGAAGCACTTGAGGAACCTGCAGCGCGTACAGATGAGCGGTAAGTTTGTTTAATCGAGCAGAGACATTCTGAAGTCAGGAATCTGCAAGAAAGAGTCTGAAAGCCTCAAATTTGGCACCAGTATTCATCGTCTTTCTTTCTTTCTCTCTGCCAGCAGCGCTCTCAGCAGATGCCACGGTCCTGAGCAAATACAGAGCCGGATTCAACGAGTGCATGAACGAGGTCACCCGCTTCCTGTCCACCTCCGAGGGGGTGAACACGGAGGTGAGGTCGAGGCTCCTCAACCACCTGTCCAGCTGCATGGGCCAGATGATGTCCATGAACTATCCGCAGCAGGCCCCGTCCCAGCAGGCGCACCTGGCCCAGCCGCTCCATGTGCAGCTCCCATCCACTCTGCCCATCAACGGAGCAGCTATGGGCTCCAAGCTCAGTCCTGCCGAGGCAGTCTCCCCCAAAGTATTCGGTGGGTTCCAGCTGGTGCCTGCAACCGATGGACAGTTCGCTTTTTTGATCCCCAACCCGGCCTTTGCCTCCGCCACAGCCCCTGTCATCCCCCTTTACGCAAACGCAGGAGTGCCTGTTGCGGTTAACGCCAGTCCGGTTCACGGTAGCTCAGCACCGACTGCAGCATCTCCAGTCCACGGCATGACGTCCTTCTCCGGGGGGTCCCAGGCGGTCAGCCCGGTGGGGGTCAGCACTGGCTCCGAGAGCAGCGAGCCTGTGTGGCGGCCTTGGTAGTTCACGTGGCCAGAGACTCATGAGAAACCAGTTTGCATTATTATTTTCTTCCAGTTTAGATTTTTAACTGACTGCACACACAACTGTTGCGGGGGTTGAACCTGTGACTTTTCCGCTACGGGATGGTAACTCTAACCACTTAATACCCCCAGTAGTACTTGTTGTTTCGTTTTATGGAACAGGGGTTGCCTTAAATGGCTCGTTTTTGTTTTTATATATAATTTATTGTTGATTCCAACATTTGGATGTCGGTGGTAAACATGCAGATGGAAGATTTATAGAAATTTTTGTTATGAAGTACTTTTTATGAAAAGGTTTAGTTTTGTACAGAGGTGTTATTGATTGTTTTACCAAAGCTGTTTTATATTCTTTGTTGATTTGTGTTGAAAAAGAAAGCCGAAGTTGGGTGGTGACCCATTGTTTTAATAAATGAGATTTCAGAAAGTCATTTCTTGTCTCAAGCCTGTTTCTATCAAATCCTTATTGCTTTGTTTTACCTGATTCTGTCCTTCTTCAGTTTTTCATGCTGTGCGTAAAAGATAAATTTGATGCGTAAAAGTCAAATTTGATGCGTAAAAATCAAATTTGATGCGTAAAAGTTACATTTAATGGATAAAAGTCACACTGATGATTAAGTCAGAGGATATAACCTTTAAACAGACTCACAGTGGTTATGACTAAGACCAAAGTAATGCTGCAATATATCGATTATGTTACCAACATGAATTCCTTCATTAAATGATCTACTGGGCTGTATGTGGCCACCTTGTCACCAGTTTGGCGGGAGCTCTTTACATCTGGCTCTTTGGAGAATGGTCCAGGGGACAATGGGAGTGTATTTTTCTATTGCTATAAAGGTAATTAAAAGTTTGAAAAGGGTCTCATCCTGTATGCAGCGGGAGCTTTAAGAAGTCTTAAACCCTATTCATGAGCCTGGGAAATGCGCTCAGGGGTTAATGTCACTAACAGATTGCCTCAGTGAAAGGAGAATATGGAAGGATCCTCGCTTTCTTTTGTGTATCAATTGTTCAATTCCACTCCCAGCGGGCCTACACCTCAATAAAGGAGGGAACGAGGGAACTTGGTCAGACTTTGCTCTCATGACAGAGAACCTTGCCGGAAATCAGGGCAGATAAATAAACCTGCTGCAAGTTAACATGTGAAACTCGATATGACTTACTCCCCACGATCACTTCATATGTTCCTCACACTCACTGACAAGATTATCTGAACTGATTAGTTTTCATAGTCATTCTGTGGCCTGCATCTGTTTAGGCGTCTTTTCCTCACAGCTCTACGCGTTAAAGGTCTCCTTCTCTCCTCTGCTTTCTGTTTATCTCTGGGTGTAAACTTATTTTCCGCCGGTTGGTGGGGTCCGGAACTGAGGGCAGTGTTTCCGTGTCGGGCGGCATGGCGCTAGCCGTGTGTCAGCCACTTGCAGTCAGCGGGCCCCTCGACTTGGGATTAGGTTACAGGCGGTCAAAACCCTTCAACATTTAATACTCCACCGGCGCGCCTTTGGTGCGCATGGCTGGCACAGGCCAAAAGTAAGACGAGTTTAAAGTGTTTTTTAGCCCTGGCCACCACGACATGAAAGATAAATACAAGATACAAATACAAGATCTAAACGTGATCTTCAGTTCAAACATATTTAGGCTGCACACTTCAAGTTATGTGCGCAAATTTATCAAGAAAACCAAGTGTCATATTCAGTCTGGAAATGCTGCCTGTCTGAAACTTTCAGAGGTTGCGCAGAAAGTAGTGTCATAGTGACACGTATATATGAAAAAATCACAAGAAAAAAAACTGCTGAAACATATGAAAGTATTTAAATTCAAAGCAAATGCGGAATCTTCCATCCTGGCATACATGACCTGTGATGGGTGTTTTTAACCTGTACGTCTCTTGATATTAATGTTTCATTTACAGTTGGAGTGCCATGTTAATTCATGTACCTTTCTTCTCACTTTCACCCCCCTGAGTACCCCTGCCCTGCAGATGACACCGACAGTACATGGCATACTGAAACCCCACTGCCAGTGACGCTTGAGCAGCTTCCTCTTGCAAGGAGGCATACTGAAACACCAGTTGGCAGCATGTGTGGGTTCTGCGGTTGTTCCTACTGCCTTCGTGTCTGAGTTAATAGTTCAGAGATGCCTTTGTGGAGCTGAGGTCGTGAGAACCGAGCGAACTAGTCCGCCTGCGGCCGGGCACAGCGCCAGTCAGTAAATCCCCGCTGGCAGGCCGGGTCGTGCAGCCGCTCTGCGGAGGTGAGGAGGCGAACACACACACGCGTGGCCGCCAAGAAGGGCGCCTGGTCCGGTGTAAACATGAGGGCCAGTGGGGGGGATGCGGCTCCAGCAGTGGAGCTACACTCCCAGGAGAAGTCAACTGAGTCCAACTTATTTTCATGGCAACATATTGTAAACTACAAATCAGGGTAAAGCTGCTGCGTCTCTTCTGGTATGCTGGGAAATATGATAAGAAATGCCACATTCACGCTGTCTGCGCTGAAAAACCCAACAACTGTATTATGTTAAACAGAGACAGACACCATAGACAGAAACAGATACGCAGTTAAAAACAACTACATGAAAAAATACGAACACATTCTGGCTCCAGACAGAGCAGAGAGGTCAAATAAAGTAGGCTGTGAGTTTGCAACTGAAAATAGTGCATCCACATCTGCAGACTTGCACTGTTGGTCTGCAGTGCGCCGCTTCCTGAGCTGCGGCTCCAACCTGCAGTATCGAGGCAACTTGGATTATCAGCCGTATAAAACAGGCGGGAATCCCTCTCTGGTGATGAAAAGGATTCCTGCAGAGGGCTGGATGTCCCTCGGGGATCTGTGTGATCACGTCCCACGGGAGAAGTCACTATTGAATGGGGGGTAGGGGTCATCAGAGGAGCCACAAATTATCATTCTCATTAGCGACTGAATGGAGGGACGCGCGCACAACGTTGCCGCCAAACCTTTAACATCAAGTCTCCCTCCAAATTCTCAATTGTTATTGTTGCATTAGGCCTTGTTCAGGCGGCACTTAATGCTTTTTGTATGCAGTTTCTATTACAGCCTGCTTCAGTGGGTGCTGCAGCTTTCATACAGGCCTGCAACACCCAGTTATCTCCTCCAGACTCCAGAATCTGTCACATAGATTGTTTTTGTTGAATATCCACACACGTTTTATTATAAAAGTCTTTCACTCAGTTGATTTCTTGACTGGGAATCAATGAGTCACAGTCCTCAGTTTGACAATGGAGTGTTTTCTGGATGAACCTCAGAAGGGAGGCGTCTTTAATGGAGCTTACATTGTTGAGCCTTCTTTAATTTCTAAACCTGTATTCGCCATGCCTGTGCCACGAAGTGCCAAGAATGTTTTAATGGCAGCCAAAGAATTAAACAGGTGATTTCCCTGGTTAGTCCCTCCAAAGGCAAAACACTATTTTTACTATTTTTAAGCTTATATGCGACATTTATGCAGATTCTTCTCAGCAGGTTGATCACTAGAACCACTCTGGAGCTCAGAATGTAGTTTTCTATCATGAGGATTAAGTTTAGGAACACTGATAAATAGTGGATTGTTTTGAGAGGCAGCTCGACTACTCTGACTGTCACATGGAGGTTTTTGCTATATTTGCGTCTCGATCTGAAGACACTGCAGCTACGAGGACAGAAGGAAATGTTCTGCGTGCTTTTGGCTGCAGGTTCCGGTTGGAGAAAGGCGAGGCTGGAGCCGGCCTCAGGCGTGGAGTGTGTACATGTGTCAGACTGTGTGTGGACACTCCTCTTTGCACCTGTTTTCTTGAGAATCGGAGAGGGAGGTGGTGGTGGATAAGGACGAGGAACCGGACAGATTTAGAGGGGTGGTGAGATGATTAAAAAGGCGGTGAACCTTTGGAAAGAGCCAAATGGACACATCTGCAGGTGTTTGCTTTAAAAGGGGGGGAAATGATGCACACAGCAACACCGAAGATTAAGTTGACAGATTATGAGCTCATTTTTCTTCAGTGTCACTTCACATTTGACTCCTTGACACCTTATTAACAGGTGTTTACTTTTTATGCTTTGCCTGCTTCCTCCCTCCCACTGCCTGCACTTTTTTGGCTCCCTCCAAAGCTTCCATCCCGCCTTTGTATTTATAGCAAGGGACCACTTATCCCTGCGACTGGGTGTGAGGTGTTGGGTGTGTGTGCAGACGGAGGAGGTGAGGCAGGGTGGGCAGACGCAATGGGACGTGTCGAGCCTGATCAAATATCACAGGGTCCGGGTGCCGTGTGGGCTCCGTTGATCCTCGCCGCTTGTCCACAGAACGTATTTCTGAGGCCAGGTTTGGCTTTTCAGCAGCTTCTTCAGTTTCATGGCATGAGGCCCGTGGCTTACAGCCTTTGCCACTGGTGCAGATTCCACAAGGGAAAGTAAAGGGTCTTCTTGACAGGGGTCATCCGGCAGACTCCTAGGTGGCCTTGAAGGAGCCTCGTCTTCAAATCTGGACACATTTTATTTATGTTTTTATCTACTGAGAGGTCGTCCCCGTCTTTCCCCTGCTGCTTTGGCAGCTGTTGCTCTATTTTTGCTCTTGTTCACAGTTCAGCAACACTAGTCCCTGAGGTAAATACTTAACTAATGGTGGCTTAAAGTAGAGGATGTGAAAATAAAACAGCTTGTAGATACGATGGTATTAAGAGTCTTAAAACAAATTTTCCAATAGCCCAGATAACTTTTTTTTAATGTAAGAATAGAGAATAGTGTATTTTGTAAAGCTCTTTGCTGCAAATTTGTGATCTGGTGTTTTTATAAATGAAATTGACATAACTTAACAAGGTTTAAAGATCAAGAAATGATTGTTTTTATTGTTGAAGGTGAAAGTTAAATGACCATTTTCAAGCAAATTATTGAGTTATGACATATGTCTGTTTAACAAATAGGGTTATTTTGGCATCAAGCAAATCCATCAGTGTAAAACAACATAATACTGTTACAAAGAAATATTCAGTTGTAGTCCAATAATAATACAAGTAAAAGTGCAATGATGAAAATCTCACAAGATGCATCACATAGTATTTACTGATTGCTGAGGAAAGTAATCAGTCAATCTAAAAAGTAAAGAACAATTAGAGTGGAAGACTCAATATCACCACCTAGTGTATGAAGGCTCCCCTGGTTACATTCAGTGTGTGTGTGTGTATGTGTGTGTGAATCACTGTCTCACTACATGCCCTGACTTGTCCCCGGTTTGACACTTGAGAGGCTCATGTACAGCGGTGTGACTCATGTGTCTGTTCAGGATGCCATCGTCTGCGTGTGTTTGTGTGGGAGTGTGTTTCAGCCGCTTCCTCTCCACCTGTGTGTGTGTGTTGTGGGTGAGAGCAGCATTTAAGTTGTGTGGTCGGGTGACTGTGAGAAATACCCCTTGACCCATTTCGCTGCAAGATAAATACACTATATATGCATTTACAGCCACTGTGTCACCGGTCAGCGTTGTTGGCCAACAGTGCCGAGGGAAGAGGCGTATCTCGAATACTGATTTCCAAGCGTCTATCAAAGTTTGCCTTTAATTAGCCTCTCATCTGTCAGTGTTTTTGACAGGGTGAACAGCGGACATTAGATTTACTGTTGCTATCGTGTATTTGCTACAGTACAACGTTAGCAGAGTAGGAATACAAAGAAAACCACTATTTATTTAACATGGGAGTGTTCACACATCACTCCAATTTATTTCCTCCCTTTGTCTATACAAATGCACCGAATTGCACAACAGGTTTTGTTCCGTGGTTGGCTTCTTTAAAGACATAGTTTGCATTATCAGGAACAAAACGTGACAGCTCAGTTTCAGTTCGGACACTTTTTGTCTCTTTACCAAAAGTGCAAAGGTGGCATCCTACATGTTTTCCGATCAGGTTATTACTGGAAGATGAAGGAAACTCAGTTCCTGCTTTATATTTAGCAAATGAAATACAAGCATGTTTGTCAGAAGGATATTCTACTCTGGGATGTGTTGAAAAGCCTCTTTTCCTGATCAGCTATCCCAGTGCACTGAGACCTGTGGTCCCCTCTGGGCCCTGGCTAAGCTAGGTGGCGACAGCCGCACTGTTGCAGGAGAATTATCACTTTAGCACTGTAGAGAGGGGGGCATTGTCCCCTAAACAGGATGTCCTGGTGTCTGGTCTCATCTCATATGGGCCGTCCTTTGTGTGTGTCTCTGTCTCTGTGGATATTGAGGCAAATCCTGAAAGCAGATGTGACCAGGATTTTCAAAAGTTTCTCCTTTTTGTGTCAGTAGATCACTTTTTTCTCTCTCCTTTTTCTATAAAGTTTTCCCACAAATGAAAGTTGTTGCAAAATGCCAAGCAGAGGCTGGAAATGTGGTTCGAGATCACGAGTGTTTGTGTGTCAGTGTGTCGCATGTGGCAGGGAGTTAGAGATGAGCCCTTGTCTTTATTTCTTTTTCTTTCTTCCTCCCTCGCCTCCTCTTTTCATGCCCTGGGAAGGTAAACACTCATCCTCTTTGCTCTTGTTTTTCTTGTGGTAACTGTTGAACAGTGTGTGTTCCACTTGTGGTTTTATTGCCTGGATTGTCATGCAAGAGGCGGCGGAGACAAGTGTCAATAAGTGGATGGGCTCATTGCAAACAAATGCGCTCAAAGACAGAGAGGGAGCAGAGAGCGCAGCTGGGTACACACACACACACACACACACACACACACAGACATACACACACACATACACATGTACATTCACTTACATTGCCTTACATTTATTTCCTGTTATTTTCCTTTAACTAAAATTTATGTAATGTAATGAGTTTCATTTCCTGTGCCCAAAAAGAATCCCCAAATTGTGATTGTGTAAACAGGTTTACTTTCCCACAGTAGTACAAACACACACACACACACACACGCAAAACAAATGACTTCTTAATACCAAACTCCCCAAAGACATTAGTCAAACATCATTCAAACAGGAAATGGTAACTGCAGAGGACAGGTAACTGTCATTTTCTATGTTTTTAAAACTCCCTCTGGGACATAGCGTTCTAGTAAAATGTCTTTTAGATCTATACAGGGCTGGGAACCAAGAGCAATTATGAATTTCATGTTTTGAAAATAAAATGGTCTTAATTTCTTTAAACTGCCAAGATGCCCTACAGCTCCTCTTTAGATAATTGTCATAAACTCTTTTGGAAGGACCTGGAACACCCTTTAACGCAATAACCAGGTGCTTTTAAAATAGCTAAGGGTTATCGTGTAGGTGTACGTTCAGCGCTTCCGCTACAGCCTGCCCAGCCTTATTAGACCAGTGTTAAGCCTTCATTAGACTCCCGTACAACTATGCACACAGACAGCTGCAGATTCCCACAGACACATAGTTCTTGCTGACACTTTTTAATATGCAGTAGGCTGTATTTATTATTATTATTTACCAGCATTTTAGGCACATTTTGCACACCCATTGCATGCTCTTTTGTACATTGTTCCTTTATCTACCTTGTATGTAACATGTGAGCTCCTGGATACCTTGAATCTACCTATCTATCTACCTACCTACCTACCCATCCATCCATCCATCCATCCATCCATCCATCCATCCATCCATCCATCCATCCACTTGTGGAAATGACATAATTGACTTCATGCAGACTCTACTGGACCCTCATGTACTTGCAGAAAGGGAAAGTATAACACTGGCCTTAAGTCCAGTATCCATAAAGGTGCATGTGATCAAAATTCACATCATCCACCAAAAACCACGAGGGTCCTCTGCTGACATCTGCACGCAGCCCAAAATCTATGACGGTGCAGACTGCAAGCATGCTGACGGCCCATGTGCCAGAAATGCAAATGATACCTAAATCAAATGACTGTCATGAGGAGAGACTATACAAGGAGATCCCGGGTCATCCAGCCTTTTACAGTTGATCATTAAACAAGTTGTAATTAAAGTAGTTGTTTCCAGATTTTCTAGGTGCTTTGATTTCCGCAAACAGTGTGAGGCTCTAAAATCTCCAGAAATCCTGTGCTTTGTCCAGCCGCTGGGCTCAACACACCTCAGGAATAATTACATTGACAAAGTGTTATAGCTCAATCTGTAACTAGCTGCTGCATCCTGTAGAAAGGGTAAAGTCACAGCCTGCCTTTCAGGAACATCCACGGGTGTCCTGTGGGGATTCCTGCACTCAGTATGAGGATCAAGGCTATCGCCCGGCTAACCTATTGTCGAGCAAAGAGAACCGCATGAGTGTCTACGTCTACTTCAGAAGTCTGCATTGGTCTGCAGATGAGGAAGGCAATTGTAGGAGGAACAGAACAGAAAGAAACACAGTAGCAACAGTTATGCATCCACAGTGTCTTTTTTCTGCCTAATTTTCTGCTTATGTCAGCAATTCAATATCAGTAGCCTGAGCATTAGTGGATAATGTCACTTATTCAGTGTTGTGTCCAAAGAAAAGTGGAAAAACATGCACTGATCAGGCATAATATTATGACCACCTGCCTAATAATGTGCTGGTCCCCCTTATGTGGTCAAAAATGCTCTGAACCATTGGACATGGACAAGAGGACCTCTCAGGGTGTCCTATGGGGTCTGGAACCAGGATGTTGGCAGTGAAAACTTTGGGTACTCTGGCTTGTGCAGTGGGGCCTCTGTCAATCAAACTTGTTCCACTGCATCCTGTTGATGCTTGATCACAATGAGGTGAAGGACATTTTGAGGTCAAATCAACATGTTGGGCCATTGTCATGTTCCTCAACATGTTCCTGATTGGTTGATGTTTTTTCCATGTGGTGGGGTGCATTTTCCTGCAGGGGTAGGCCAGTGACATTTGGGATTTCCATTTGCATGAGGGAGTGAGCTTGTTGTGTGACAATGTTTATTTGGGTGTCTAGGTCTCATCTATGATCAGTGTTATTCACTTCACCTGTCAGTGGTCATAATGTTGTGGCTGATCAGTGTATAGTTAAAAAGTTACATCTGATATAAGTGAAAAATCTCAAAACACAACCTTTCAAGCTCCCCTGCCGTCCTTCATCCGTTACCCTGCTGTCATACTCTTATCTCCTTTTAGTGGCACTTAACAGTGGGCTGACAGAAGGTAAACAGAGCCGCTGCAGCCGCCGGGTGTAACTCCAGTGATCGCTCTGGGATGGATCACCCATCCACTCATCTCCAGCCATGTTCTGCTCTCCAGAAGTGAAGAGACGGGGCCTCATGATGAATACACCCATGATAAGATTAGCACGGGGCAAACACTCACACACGGGGCACTGTCTAGCATGTTATTCTTAGTCGTAGGCCATTCATGAAGGAATCCCTCCCTCTGTGAATGTCTGGCCATGTGTCTCTCTCATCATGTCTCCCTGTCTCCTTCTTTGTATGGGATGTTTGGTCTCTCTAGTGCCAGTGTGACTGACCTGTCAAAATAAGTTAGAGTGTTGTTTCAATCAAATGACATAAAAAACACATTTTCCTGATTTCTCCTGTCGCTATGCGGACAGTTTGGGCTTTGCTTGCCAATGATATATCAGTATCTGACATTTTTGTCTCCACTTTGTACAACAGAAGTGAAAATAATTCTGCTTTTCATACATACTGGTTTGGAAACTGACATTCACGAGCTGTTTTCTTTCAGACAAAGTGTCTCCATTACTACTTAAGATCAACAAACCTTAAATTGAGTGACTGCACTGATGCTGTTTTGTTGAAATACTACGGGGTCAATTGGACGGATGGTATGATAGTATGAAACATTTCTCTCTCTTTAGACCATGTTCTGGGTATTTGAAAATTCTTCTTGGTACACTCATACTTTGCTTTTCTGCAACATAAGTTTGCATGCACACAGCTACCACCGACACAGCTTTTAATCATTAAAATGTCTTGTTTTTCACTGTAACTTGAATTCAGCAATGAGTAGAATAAAAAGCTTACTGTTTGACAAATCGTTTGGTAATAAGAGGAATTCATTTGTAGCCTTTTATCAATACAGTCACCTCATAAATCAGTATATTCAACCACTATATCAGACACTTTAAATGGCAAGTTAGACTTCTTTATTCAGGGAACTTCTCCTGGAAGAACTTACATGCACGAAAGATCACAAAAAGGATTTATTCACAACAACTGTCACACATACAAACACAACCACACAAAAATAATATATTGAATTATTATTAGAAATATAAGTTGGAAAAAATATACAGTCCAGTCATGAGCTGCAATCTCCAAGACAGTCTAAATCAAGTTTATTTATACAGCCCACTCAAGACAACCTAAGTTAGCCAAAGTGAAATAGCACCTCGTCGAAGATAAAATAGATATAAAATACTAGAAATTATGACCATTAGAAGCTACCAAAATTCATTAAAAGCATGGATCTATGTGCTTTTATTCTGAAAAATTCTGACGGAGGAGGAACTTTTTCAAAAGATAATAAAACAAAGCTTTGGAGCTGCTACTGCAAAGGGACAAACTCTTTAACCCACCAGCCTCGACTGTGGAACAGAAGCAAGGATCTCGGAGACCTTGAGGTGGTGTAGGGGCAAAGAAGTTCAGAAATGTTCCCTTTTGCACAAGTAAAATAACCGTGAATCAGTTCTGTATTCAACAGGTAGCCAGTGCAGGGATGCTAGTGCATGAGTAATGCTTTCATTTTTTCTGGTACCACTTAAAAGTCAGCAGCTTTCTGCCAGTCTTTTCCGTAATAACAAGTTGTGATTGTGAACTTAAATAAAGGTTCGAAGTATGGAAAGTCTCATAAATGAAGACACAGATATGCTGAAATCAAGTTTGCAGTGGGTCTGATGACATAAATGACATCATGGGCATAAAAATCCAGTTAAAGTGAACAGGGGGTTAGTTAGGAGAGAAACTCTAAAAAGGAACTGCTTGCAAAAAAAGAAACGCACTATATAACATTTTAGCAATAAAAAGATTGTTGATCACAAACAGCTACTTTGTTGGCACTGTCTTTTATTCATTGCCACTATGTGAGGCAACACAGCTAATTTGTTGGACCATTTAAAGCAGTCCCACAAATGTGCAAAGCCACATTGGAATGAAAAACTATTTTGGACGCCTTGTCAGTGTTACAGCATATGAAAACGATTTCAAACTGATTTTTTTTCATATTGCAATACATATATCATCGAAAAACTAAATATTACACTTTCAGTTTTTTGTAGTGTCATGCAGTCCCAATCCTTGGCTACAGTGACATGATTCTGGAGCAAATATGTGTTTTAAATGTAAAATTTAAGCACCACAAGCAACATTTCAGTCACTTCTAATGTAGCAAGTGTTTCAGAATCATCTCTAAACGTGCATAAATGAAAATGAAACTATTTGCAGCTGTAGGAAAAATATGGTTTCCTGCTGTTTGCAAGGTTGTGTGAACTGACGCTTTAAAGTGGTGCTTGAAGAGATTAAATCAGCCACATAGCTGCTCTGATAGAATGAGGAATTATTGTCTTCCATGTGATAAACAGACTCAAGGTGTGGGAACAGTCCAACCCCGATGTGAGTCTTAAGGTTGCTGTGTGTGTGTGTGTGTGTGTGTGTGTGTGTGTGTGTGTGCGTGCGTGAGATGCTCGGCCACCCCCTGCAGTGCTGCTGTGCGCTGACTGACAGCACCAGTCTGGCTGTACAATAGCTGATCTTTGCTCTGTGTCTGACTGTATAAACACAGAGTGGGATGGTTCCCTCATGCAGAACTCCGGTATTGATCACTTCTTTGAGATCTCACAGACACAGTCATTGTCCTCTGCCCCTTTCTCCCCTGCCAATCAATAGCTCTTTGTGTTGATTTTTACCCACTGACAAATCACTCTGCCCCATTGCCTTTGTTAAGCTGTCAATCAAGCGGAAGGTGTTGCTGTATTTGATCACTCAGTAAAGTGTGGGAAGAGTCAGATCAGTTTGTAAATAGCAGGAAATGTCTGATACTGATGACTACATCTCAGTGTATATTTTGAAAACTTGTCTTATCATCATTTACCCTTCGAGCTCTAAGCGGTTTCTGGTCATTTTTCACTTCTGTCACATTTTTACTTACTGTGGGTCCACATTTTTAGGGGCAATATAAGGAACTGCACAACTACGGAAACAGTAAAACCATGGCTAGAAGGAGACAGAACTCAAAAATGTCTTATTTGCAGTATAACAAAAGTTAGAATCTCATAAATCTTGAAAAAAACACTAAATTTGAATTTCTTTGAGAATTTCTTTTGCAAAAAATGAAAAAAAATGACTGGAATCAACATGTACAACAAACTTTGTGTCATCAGTACTGAAAAAAGCAGGATTCTACATATTGTAGATATTTTACTGTTTAGATTTTTAATTAATTTCCATACTTTTCTCTTCTCTGCTCTGCGTAAACACATCCTGCAGTTCAACTGAGAATTCCCTGAATTTTTGTCCCATCACTGTTGGCTGCAGCTGAATCTCTAATGGCTCTACATTTTTTGTGTGTGTTTTCCAGATGTTTTTTAAAGATTTTTGATGATTTTTTAAATGATACACATAGAATAAGGAGGTTTCGATAAAATATCATGATTTTAAACTCAGATTTGGAGAATTTTCTCAACTGAATAGCATGTCACAGATGAGTAAGTAAGTAAGTAAACTTTATTCATATAGCGCTTTTCGCAGACAGCAGTCACAAAGTGCTTCACAGTAAAAAACATATATAAAAGATCATGTAAACAAATACGTAGGATAAAATACACAAGCACAACGATGGGTCAGTTTGGACTAGAATGTTTGCTGAAACAAAAATGTTTTAATGTTCTTTTTGAAAGCATTTACTGAGCCCAAAGAGTGCAGGTCTAAAGGAAGTTTGTTCCAAAGGCGGGCCGCGTCGGCTTTGAAAAATCGGTCTCCCCGAGTTTTAAAACAAGTTCGAGGAACCATCAGCAGGTTCTGCCCAGATGACCTCAGGCTACGAGCTGAGCTGTACGGCTTAATTAAGTTAGCTATGTAAGTAGAAGCCTGGCTATGTAGGGTCATTAGAGAAGTTTGGGGAAGTTAAAAATCTGATAAATATTTCAATTTTTATAGTTTCCTGCTTTGATAAATGTTGTAATTTAGATTTTTTTCTAAACATAACATGCCTTTGAAACACACCGGCATGTTTTGGGCTTTAGATGGTTAAACAGAATAGAAACTTAAAGTTGTTACACACTTCTGTAAGCAATAAACTGTACATCCTGCATGTCTTACATACATCATGTGCATTTAATTGATCAGATGTTCTGATACTGTTTCATACCTGTTTGTAAAAATAAGCACTCTTCATGGACTACTCTACAAGAACTAAATTTCCCCCAACAAAGCTAATTGCAAAATAACAGCTTGTATAATTATCTCCATCCTCTGGGTCTGACAATGCAGCGCCCGTCATGCTGTCAGGAAATAAAAGTCGTGCGAGTCATTAAACCCCTTTGTCTAAATGAGGGATCTCTGCTCGTGGGAATGTGACCTGAGGCCCACAGACGGTGAGGAGAGAGATTTCAAAGCTTTCACCTAATGACATTAACACACCACTAAGACTCACAGAGACAGTGTGATGAACCCGTTAGCCTCTTTTCTTGGCGTGATAATTGTGTTTTTAACCTGTGTGGGACATCTATACTTGTATGTGTATTCAAAAAAAAAACTGATGAGTAAAGAAGCTGTGAAGTTGTGGCATTTTCACACTCCTGTCTGATCAAAGCTTTCGTAACACTTTAATGAAATCTGCATAGTGTTAACATGCACTCTGCCTCAGCTTGGTATAGCTTTGATTGATTTTCAATGCATTTGATGTGATGCACCAACCTGGAGAACTCAGTGTCTCAATCTCTGTCATGATTCTCTCACCATCTTTTGCCAATTTATGGACATATGCCATTATGGATGCAACCTGGCTTCCCAAAACGTGATCATCCCATGCTGCAGCCCTATTCTTTCACATATGGCCTGCTGCCATGAGTCAGCAGCGGCGGTCAGAGGTTTCCACTCCTAGACACAACAGTCTATCCGGGAAAAAACAGCTCTCTGATGCCTCAGTCTTCCTATATTGTCTGGGATGATTCCGAGTCGGGAGAGGCTTATTGTTTGGATGTCTTTGTAGTGTGGGGCCATTGCTGCGGAATGTGGGGATTTCCTCCCTGGCGGGTATTTTTAGATCTGTGTGAATTCAAGAGAGCTCTGCATAATGCTGTGCAGTGTGGGGTCCAAGGGTGGGGTCTGTACATTCATGCACATGTGTGGGAATCTGTGTGTCTGCTCATCTGATATGTATAAATAAATGTGTGAGAGAATATGTGCTGGAGCTGTGAAGAAGATTTTGTGTGGAATCAGGACCGTCAGTGAAAATGCTTCCGTAAAACAAAAATGGAGGGTCATACTACGGAAGCCCCTTGACCTGTATTTCATTTGAAATTTCACAGTATTTACCCAGGTCTTACTGTTTGACAGCCCCAGATCGGACTGAAAGTGTCAACTGAAAACAAGTCCTGTGTGGACTGTGCTTGTCCACTGATGTGTTTCGACGGGGGCTTCAGCGGGTCACCTGGGGGTCCCTGACCTCCCAGGGTAATGGTCTCCTCCAGGTCTCTGTCTTTGACAGCGGTCAATAGAGGCGTCCATGCAGGGGACGACCGGGCGGATGGTTGGGGTGAAATCAGGGAATAGACAGGTCATATCCAGAAGGACCTGTCACCTCCGAATCAAACCCAGAGAAGATCTCCTTCCGGGTCTCACTCACACCCTGTCAACTGAGCTGACATCAAGTGACACTTGGCTTGACCTGTCTTCTCCAGAGTACACATTCAGTTGTAGGAAGCCTTGTATGAATGGGTGTGCGTTCACATGTGGTTGTGTGCTTGGACTTTTGTGGCATCATAGTCCATCAGATACTCTTTGCTCTGATTTTGGGATTCAAAAGAAACACTAAAAAATCTGATCTTCTGCAAACTGCTAATTAAATCAGCATAATAAGACTAAGAGTCGACTCCTGTGGTTCTGTAAATCACTCATGAACAGGTGCTTCGGGCTAAATGCTACACCAACATGATAACATGCTCACAGTGGCAGTGTTTACCATGTTCACCATCTGTTGCATGTAAGCATCATTGCATTTGTGTGGTTTTGTAGATATTAAAGGTATTCAATAATCAATGAAAAAAGATCAACAGGATTCATCATGAATATCTGTTGTATAGCAGTTTTGTTTATGACAGTTCATCCAATAGTTGTTGAGATATAAAGAAGTGGTCTGATCTACCAATGCAACTGTCTCCAGAGACTTTGATAAATTGAAACAGGGTAAACAGTATTAACAGTGGTGATCCGTTGACTAGTTGTGGATTCTAATGAATTAATAAATGAGAACATTCCCAGCACTATTTCTTTTGCCTCATGTCCTCACCAGAGGCTTGTTCTATGGACCAAGTTAGACACAGTTGGCTTGACAAAATATAAAACCTCTTTCAGAGATAATGGCATAACAGTGGTTATCAACTTTTTTTTTGATTAACCAGGTTTTCTTCATCAGGTTCTGTGTGCGTCCCCTTAAAAGAGAACATCTGATCTGTTGCAAATTAGAGCTGTTGAAGTTTGAACTTCATACTTTTAAACATGATGCTCAAAAAGTGCATTTAGGTCTGACATTCTCTTATAATGAAGAATACGTGGGCATCAATTTAATTTTTTTTCCGAATCAACATGAAATTAATTTGAATGATTGAATTCTCTGTGTAATGTCAACAGACTAATCAAATTTTCTAAACTGTGCTCTATTAGCTGTAGTACCAGCAGTGTAAAATGGACTTGGCAGCTAATCAGAACCAAACATTTTTTATGTGTTTGCTGCATCACCAACTGAATGCATATGCAGTCTGCCTACTGTAACTACACGGCTTTGTTCAGTAACCTACAGCTCAGCAGGTTTGCAGCTATAACGCATTCCCTCAGTTGAAAATCTTATTATTAACAGAAGAATTTGTGAAAGGGTGGTGCTTTCTACAACCAATTTACCAATTTACCAAACCAGATTAGCTGTGCAGCATCAGTTACCATGGTGATGACGCAAGCTAGCTTCATGACACTAAAAATTATGACTTTAGGCTCAATATATCTCACTGACCCAACAATCTTACCTATTAGAATATTCTTACATGTTTACTTTTAATTATGTGTGATCACTTCTCTCAGTTTCATGCTAATCTTTGTTAAGTGAATATTTTACCTAATTGTTTCGTACAAAATGTAATCGACTTACTGCCACAAAAAAGAGAAACCAGATGCATGTTTCTAGGTAGAAGCAGAGCATCTACACTGCCTTAAGTGAGTGTTGCCCCCATACGGGTGAAAGCAAACCCTCCCACCATGCATAGTCTTCAATGACATCACCACATATTTCAGTGGTGAGTAATGAAGCAGGTCAGCTCTTAAATGTCTTGTTCACACACTGCTTATCTTTCCTAATGGAATTAGACCTCTTCTACCCACACGCCTGTTCTGTGAGGGAATTCCCCCTCAAACAATCGGTGGTTCTGTGCTGAAATCACAGTGTTAATTATCTTTTATCTTAGGATCACAAGGCCCTCATCAGATGAAAAGTCATATCTCACTAATTTGGAAAGACACTCGGACGCCCATACAGACAAACTCAAATAAACTTGTTTTTTTTCTAATGATATTCCTTTATGATTATGAAAATAGACAAATTTTTTCATAGTTTTATACAGATACATAATCGTTCTCCACAGAATAACATTGTAAATAACATAGCATGTTGTTTAAACTCTGCTAGAAAGAACACATGTACAAAGACAATAAACACAAACTACGAAATAGCAGAGAGGTATGAATTGATTATTATATATATATATATAATAAATCTGTTTTCAAGATGTTCGGTTAATTTGTTGTACTTTTACTTTGTAATTTCAAGCGTTCCAATTGTGAATCTAAGAATCTATATTACATTACTACATTATTTTATATATTAAGCTTAAAAAACATGCTTGAAGAATTGTTCAAGTTTCTTCCCATTGCACATAGCAGAAACAGATCTAAACAGTCTCATCCATGTGAAGTGTTTTGGCTCAGTTGAAAGTACTGACATATGTTTCTTTCTATTACTTCTTTAAGTTAATGCTTTTTGCCTCCATCTCTTCTCTTTCACCTTAAACAAAAAGAGGGGGCTTTAATGTCCGTATTAATGTAGAAGCAGGTGGTAAAGAAGCCTTTGTTAATCACTTAATGATGAATTCCCCCCACTTTACATGGTGGCTTTTTCACCATCCGTTTACTTCTTGTGCATGGGCTGTGGAAACTTTATAAAAAGTTTATCTTACCATGAAATGAGTAGGCACGGATAAATGGCTAACGTGGGGTTTTGTCTGTCAATGCAGTCGACCTATTGGGGGTCCACCGACTGGGCAGGTTTGGACCATATGTCATCATTCCGAGCCTTTGTGTGGGCGTGTCTCTGTGGCAACCGCATCAGCTGCGGCCATTGTGTGCCGAGATTCAATGGCCCATATATTCATTGCAGGGCTGCCATGGGCCCCGCAACAGAAACAAATTGATACATACAAGCCCCAGCCCCATTTGGCTTGCATGACACATTTCAAATGGACAAAAAAAGGACATTTTAGTCTGTTGAAAATCTTGAGAAAAGCTTGGTCGCCATAGCGACTGTGCAGTAAAGGCGGCCATGGGCCATTAAACTCCAATCAGATGTAAATTTGGGCTGCCCCCAGCCTCGGGGATGGAAAGCCCCCTTCACACAGCAGACACAAATTAAACAGTTTGTTTGCCAATTCACATGTCATCTTAATGAGTTTTTATTCGTTTGCCCTTTGTTTAAATGGAGAGAATTACAAACCGCCATTGATTTATAATATTGGACCACTTCAGTTGTCTGTACATCGTCTATCCATTACTCACTCCAGGTTAGGTGGTTAAAGTGTACAAAGGACATTTTAAAACCTGTTTAAAAAATTGTAAAAGGGGAGCCAGCAGGACAATAGTTTTTATCAACTTTACAAGATAATCAAATCTTTAGGCCCAGAAAAATATTTTCTTTGCACATTTCATATATTATAAATTATTTAATTAAATAATGCTACTCCAATAGTAATGTATTTATCAGGATCCAGTTGTATATTGTACTAACCTAAGCAGTGAATTGGCTGCCTGAGTTACCTGTCAGGAGGGTGGAAAGACAAATCTCATATTCCCCTGTAATTAAATTTTCTGTCCAGGAACTAATGTTCTCTGCTCTGTCCGGCTGAAAGCCACTTCTGTTTCAAACGCTGTAAACATGGCACGAGCCAGCACTTCATGTCAGAATACATCATTATTATTATTCTCCAGAAAACTGCCCTGTAACACAGGAAGCAAGTTTTAATGGAAAACAAGGAGCCACAGGGTGACACTGTCTCCAGGACAGGAAGCAATGTGCCCTTGCGATTGGGCAGAGAAAATATTTTGCTTGACTCGATGGCTGGAGGTTTGTCCGAGCTTGTCATGCCATGCGGCTCGGCTCAATAGCACACGCAGGCTCTGATGTTATTGTAATAATCAGAATTATTATGTTTCACAATGCCGGGCTTCAGTGAAAGTTCAGGCCAACAAAAGAGGGGAAAATTACTGGAGGATATGTCTTACATAGAACAAATGCAGCACAGGTTGTCGAGACTCAACTTACTATTATTATACATTATCACTAGGAGGAGCAAATTCCTGTATGATATAATTAATATTAGCCGTGGGACATATGGCAAGACCTAAAAAAGTATTGCAGTTTTCATTGGTAATTATGGATAATGAAGAGTAATTATGTGCAACCACTGTTTTAGAAAAACATGCTGAGAGAAACAAATGACACGGTATTATTTTACTATCTGACACATATGTCTGGGAATCAAACAGTTTCAACACACTGACTTTGAAGCTGATGGATCAGTTGATCAGTTTGCCAAAGCAGAAACAAGGACCCAATTAGTAACAGGTTACAAGTTAGAAGTGACTTTCTGCATCTCTCTGGCAGAGTCATCGAAGCTCCACTAATTGTTGCTACTCCGTGTGGATCCGTGTCAGAACATGTGAAAGGAAGAACAAAAAAAAGAGCAAAACCATGGCTGCTTCTGATGTTAATGAGAAACGAGTGTGTGGTCCTGTTGTTCTGCTGTTTTCAGGAGGCTGCCGCCAGCCTTCTTTTCTCTCGCCCAATACAGTAAAAACTGCTCTGTTATGACAACACCGGACAGGCAGAGCACAGCGTGGGCTTCCACTGGCTCTGGACCAAGCTGACCTGGGCCCTGACATTACCAGTATAGCTGCAGCCTCCCCATTGCTACGCCTTTGTTGCACAGTGCGGCTAACGATGCCCCGTCTATCTGCTGTGGTGTCTTCCACGCAGGGCAGGGCGAATGCTAATTTGACAAAGGGATGATTAACTACAGCAGCCACAGGAGCAAAATGCCTCATTTTCATGTCTTATTGTCTCCAGTGTCCAACCTCCCAGAGAGGGTTGACTGCTCTATTAACGGCTAATGTCTCGAGGGGATATTTATATGGAAAACTGCTACCCAGAACTATATTGATTGATAATTATGTGATATTTAAATTCTGTCTTGAAAACTAGTGTAAAGAACGACTGTCTGTTTTCTAAAATTGTTCAATGTGACCACTTCCTAACTGTAGATACCATCATGTGTGAATCCACAAGCAACAAGGTGTGAAGGTATTCCCATTCGCACAGCCCTGAGGAAGGAAGACCCTTCCCTCTTCCTAGCTCCCACTGGGAACGAACTAATAATTGAGCCCACAACTTGACATGGGTGGACAGAGAAATTGCTGGTTTGCACTGAAATTATGATTTTGTGTTAGCTGCTCGCCAGCAGCTTCAACAGAATTTAACGTTCCAGTATCCCGTCATCACCAATTAAGGTCACAAAAGCTGCTGTCACTCGGCAAAAGTGACATATAGTGTAGGTTTAAGTGTACACCCTCTTTCCTGGAGATGTTTTCTGTGGTATTTAGTCGGAAATACATTTATTTGAAACTAAAGTTTTAGTCATATTACATGAAGATCAAATGAGCTGCTCAGAAACTACGTATGTTGGACTGAAAGAGGCCACGAGAGAGGCAAAGAGAAAGACTGAAAAGGAGGCAGGATGCTGTACTGTCTGGCCGTCTGGTGTCCACACACAGCTCCGTCTTGTCCACTGGTGGCTGTGGAGGATTCATTAGGCTCCACATTCACTCCCCCTGCACGTGAGTGACAGGTCCCTGCAGCCAGTATCATCCCTCCCTCTAAAGCTCCACAGATCATCCCACTGCTCTCTCGCCCATCTGGCCGCCTGAACCTAACAAGGGGTGTCCTCCAGCCATAAGGGTGCACAGAAAGAGGAGGAGAGAGGGAGAAAAAAAGTTAAAGACTGGAAGATCCCATCAGATTCTCCGTGGTCCATGGGCTCCAATTATTCAGAGCTTATCTTTTCAGCTTGGCTGATCTCCAAATGAATAAAGTGCGGGCCGTATTACTGCCGGCCGGGTGCACCTCTAAAGAGGCTGAAGGAGGATCAGGGATGTGGGTTACGGTGTCAATCTGGCTCTGACCCCCAGGGTTAGGGAGGTGACGTTATGTAGTCACAGTGCCCAGGCATCCCCTTGTAGCACCTCCATTTAGAACTCGTCTGGATAAATGGAAAAGGGCAATCACATTAGAAGAGGTTTCTTTCCAATTTAAAGCAAAAAAAGGGGGTAAAGAAAGAAATCTCTAATCACAAAGCGAGTGACTCTTGACTTTAAAATCAGCTCCGAGGGGGTGGCTGGAAAAGGTGGAAGTCAGAGGGTTAGGCTGGCACAGTTAAGAGTTGTGGTTTGTGTCAAGAGCTGCATCAAAAGCAGTAAAACAGATGGAAGATACAGGCTATTTAAAAAAAAAAAGAAACACGACAAACATCGTGCTTTAGTGAACAATACTGGAAAGGAGGCATGCACAAATAAGTTCTTACAAAACCAGAGTGACCTAACCAGGAGCACTAGCTTTTTTTGTTAGTTCTCTTTAAATTACTCTGATTTGCTTTTATTGTGTAGGCCTTTGCCTCTTAACACGGTCATCCTAACTTTCTTATTGATCCAGAGTCAAACCAAATATGATCTTTTCATTCTTCCCAACAGAGAGAACAAATGAAGCTTGAATAAACAAATCAATTTAGGATCTATATCTAAGTATAAAGCACACCGCTGGTAAATATTCTCCCTGAACTAAATCTTCCAGTTACTGAATAACTCCAGTAACTTGTCCAGCTTCCCCAGAACTGTGTACACACAGTTTCGGAGGGGTTTGTTGGATTTTGGGATTTTGCCACACCTCAGGGTTAAGTGAAGTGACACCCACCGGGCAAGTCCCACTCTGCACTTGGCACTGAGCCGGGGCACAATGGGAGACTGGTGGTCCTCCATTTTTGTGGCGGCCCTTCCATCCCTGAGAATCTCCAACCCTCAGATCTGCCGACAAGTGCTGCTGATCCCTCGCTTTTCTTCTGCCTTCATGGAGATGGCGGGGAGATTCTCATGCCACCACACAATGCCTAAACAAGCGGGTATGTCTAATTCAATTAAGTCCACAAGGCTGTGCCAAGTGGGCCCTGGTCCCGTGTGACAGGGATAATGAGCGGGCAGAGAGGAGGAGGAAGGTGGGGGGCTTGGCGTTGGCTCGCATGGAGCTGAAGATGAAGTCTTGCGCTCATTCAGATGTTCATACTTCATTCTTTTTATATCCCACTCGGGGCTTTAATGTTTCCAGGAAGACCCGGCTCATTTAGTGTTGAATGGAATATTTTGCATTCCAACATTGCTGTGCAAATGGGTTCGACGAGGGACACTGAGGGAATTATAAGTGCTGCGACCTGTTGAATTCCTCCAATTCAGCACTTGGAAACGTTTCCAAACCTGGATTCTTTCCTCTGCTGCCAAGGACAAAAAGGTGTGTGGAAGACGGAAGCTTAAAAGTCTGACTCAACAAGTGACTCAACAAACACCTGGACAGACAAGCTCTCTTTGTGATCTCTACAGCTCTTTATCCTCTCGAAGTTTAGCTAAGACTCTCAGATGTTTAGCCACATATTTCCCCTTTGTTGGTAATGTTGTTACATCATTAAGGGCATTAAGATTAAGTGTATAAAATCTCACAGTCTCCATCCGTCGCATTTCGCTGTGGCGGCGTTCAGGAAATTCCCGACAAATGAAAAATGATTTCACTCAAGCGAAAAAGCCGAGTCACAGTTATTTATATAGCGCATTTAAAACTACAGAACAACAGCCCTTTAGTGACTGAATCATAATTCAAATAGCGAAATCAGATTAAGTTATTATAGAGTGACAAAATGTTACTGATTACTTCTTAAAGGTTAGGCCACATGGTCATGGTTAGGGAATGATTGTGGTTAAAATAAACCAATAATAATCCAAACCAAGATCTTTCCTCAACCAAGACCATTATATTTTTGCTAGTCTAAAAAAAAAGATGCAACCGTAGCAATGCCTGATCAGAAAAGTATGATTTATAATGGTTCTGAAGAGCTTAAAAAATGGTGTTGTCCTTCTGATGGTGGTGTCAGATCAGACAACACGGTGTTTTATTGTTCGGTTTAGAGAATCCGTGTATGCGGTTGTAAATTCCTGTACAGCAAGAAAGTCTGTCTGGTGTTTTATGGCATATTGTTAAAATGAAAACCATTAACTTTAAAAAACAACCTGTCTGTGTGTTTAGAAGACTTAATGACATCCACTTATCCAGTGTCACAGAAGAACGCTGCTAAATGGCGTAGCAGTCATGGGTGACAAGGAGTCAGACGTTCCTTAAGAAAACCTGCTTTTCTGCATTTTCAACACTTTTGACTTTCAGCTGGGAACTATCTCAGACCTGAGAGGCTTTCAGTTCTCGCTGAAAGTCTCCGAGGACTCCTGCTGCTCCTCTGAGACCCTTGTCCCCCGACGGGCACAAAAAAAGCCCCTTAAACGTTTGACTTTCTCACAGAAACAGCTTGCTAAATGGCATTTCTGTAATGGACTCCTGCTAGGGTTCATATGCGTTGTATAGCCACGTTGCACAAAGTTGAGTCAACACGATTACCATGAGAATGCCCCCAAAGAAAGGCCCAAAAAGGGTTTTTTTGAATAAAAATCTGAAACTATAGAATTCTTTGTTTTGCCCGGGGGGAAAAAAAGATGAAAATCAAAGACATCGATGGTCATTTTTTTCTATCGGAAAAGTGCTGCCGAATGAATGTCTTATTTACATGCCAAAGGGAAGGGTTGTGGTTTTTAAAAGGATGGGAAAGCAGGGGCCTCTATTATGGCGGTGCTGGTCGCAGAGGCCGTGGCTACTGCAGCAGCCTCCCTGCCAGGGAGCGGTTAACAAGGCCTCGGCTGAATTAAAGAATGGCAATGAGTTTTTAATTGGTGACACATTATATTTATCAAGCTGACAGCGGAGTGACTGCGCTGGAGCCTTTCTTGTGTTGTCCTTGTGTGCGCATTACTTCCCCCAAGGTGCCCCTGCATGATACCCCCTGTCTGGCGGGGTCCCTCACGTGTGAAGAAAGAAGAAAAACATAATAATTGAGCATCAAGTTGAATGATAACACTGAATTATTCATTAGGGTCCCTTAAAGTGCTGGATAAATCAAACCCCCTCTCTTCTTTTTTTTAACAAAAGCTTCTCTTTGTCCCTCCGTCCAATCACGCCAGTTTAAGGCTTAGCATAAGGACAAATCCTTTTCAGTGCTTTTTGTCCGTCGTGACAGAGGTTCTGCTGCAGGGCCGGAAAAGTTATTAACAAGTGTTTAATATTTGGATGGGAGTGTTTGGTCACCTCTTCTATACACGGCGTTTATGTGTGGCCCTCCTATACGCTGAGCAGCCGGTGAATTAACACTTAATAATGACACTCTGTGTTGCTAATGTGACCATATGCCATGAATATATTTGAGTTTCAATAAAGTTCCATTATGCAGCTTTTATTATCAGGATCAATGTTATTAAACACCCTTTAAAAATGTTCATTCACTTCATGGCCAACTATTGACTTCTGTTGGCCTAATTTAACATTTAAATTGATGCACGCAGCATCAGAGTAGAGGACAGACAAACATTATTATAAGTGTTTACATTTTAATTGAACACCACTGGTAAACAATCACCCATTAGACTGTATGATTCTGTTTTCATACAGTGTCCCACATACAGTACAAGAGATTTTTTAGGGAAGTCTAAATGCTTATTTATTAAGTTTATTTGTAAAACTTTTACACTCACAATAAAATTGAATTGAAACAGGCAAAATCATCATCCAGATAAAAACATAAAAACATTAACAGTGCATGATAATCTGAATGCAAAGAATAATCAAGTATGTTTTAAATAAAGTGCAATCAGCAGAGTGAAAAGATCAGACAAGATATAAACAAGAACAGGCTCATATGTAAAAATTTACAATAACAATTGTGTGTCCTTGTGTTGGGACTGTGGTATGTTTTTAAATGCCAGGAACTAACTTATAAAGCTGATGAAAATTCTGTCCATCAGAAAAAACTTCATCAGTTCTTAAACTTCAAATTATTAGTTGCAACAAACACAACACTGTGTGTTCCTTGTCCTCTGTTTAACTTTAAACACTGCTTGTTTTCAACTAACAGCAGGTCCCCAACAGTTTTAGAAGAAATCCTTTTGTTGTCTTCGGGGCGTTACTACAGCGAAGGGGGGTGAAGACTAGAGGTCCCGGCGATGCTCTTCAAAATGCTCGTGAAAAGGGAGCAGGGGCGAAGAAGGCCTAATGAAATATTTAAGATTTAGGCTAAAAAGGGGCTCTGAAAAACGGTGCAACAAAGGGGTCGGCCGAGGGCCTCCATTGTCCCGGGACCTGGCGGAAGTAGGGGCCAGGCCGCTACAGATGTGAGGAGCCCATATTGAGCCGGGATGTGGAGGCTCTGCTCACAGCTGTGTCGCTGCACTCCCACCCAGCCACCAGCCCCCTGCCTTTGTGAGCCTTTGTAAGGGCCACAGAGTGGCGATTTTACACCGAGCTGATTGCACAGCAACGGCTTTGTGTCACCAACAAGAAGACCCTGCCCATTCCTGACCATCGGCGCTCACTCCCTCCACACCACAGAGTCACACATTCATCCCAATCCCATCAGCCCACACAGCCTCATCGCTTTTTATTATCTGAGGATGACAAGGTGATGAATCTCCTTCCCGTCGGCTGATATGAACTGAGGCGGTCGGCTTGGGGAGGGGAGATCTCTCCTCCTGGCTCCTCATACAGGATCTGCCTATTTAGCGCTTAACTGCTTTTGATTAATGGAGGGTCCGTTCTACCAAACATATGCCGTCTTCAGGGCCCAATAAGGGGACCGTATTCACAGCTTATTTGGGTAAAGATGTCACAAGGTCACAGAGAGCAGTTCAGCCACAGAATGAGTGAAACAAAGTGAGAAGTTTAGTTTTGGGCTTGTAAAAGAGCACTCAGATGTATATGTGGTGGGAAGTATGTGTTTAAGCCACTGGTTATGTGGTTAAAGAGACAGAGGAGAGTGATTTTACTAACATTTAGTGGTTTTTCCTCCTGTTTGGATCAGAACACAGCAGTTTTATTGACACTTTTGAAGGCATTCTCTTTACTAGACCAAATGTAAATGGAGACTAATTGGTCTTTTATCGAACCAATTGCGCGTGCTTTCCCTCAGAGTTGACTTGATCCCTCGAATTTGAGTGAATCCTTCCTGAATGCTCGGCCGTTCCCTCTAAATCCCTCCAGTGTCACTCCGAGCTACAAGGCGAGTTCAGGCCTGAGCACAAAACAAGGGTTCAGCAGCTTAACACCAACCTTAACACATGACTCACTCCATCCAGGCTCATAAAGTCTCCCTAATGGGGCTAATGTGCAGGACAATATGGCCATGCCCTGGAGAAACGCTGGGTCAGGGGCTTGGAATAATGCACCTCACTTCTAAGAAATCAAAAAATATCTGCTGGTCTAAAAGGTAAATCAGGAATCACGAATGCTGCTTCCTTGATTCGGTTAACTAAGACAAGTGAGGCTTTAACTGTGTAGGAATCAATATTACTTTTAAATGCCCACTTGTTGCTCATCGTATTTTTCCCCCACTTTTCCTTACTTTTAAGTACCAGTAGGAACCAGTAAGGGTTTTATTGGCACCGGATTCATGCAACAGTATTCTATTACATAAGTCACAGTGCTGTAAAATGACATTACACTTGTACTAAAGTGTCACTGTCTGGCTAAATGCAGATGCTGAAAGGAGAAGTTAAACAAATCAAACAGCCAATAGAAAAAGGAAAAACCGACGTGAAAGTGAATGGTCCCTTTAAAATGCTTGATTAAAAGCCTCAATGTTTAATTCACTGTACAATTTTTACAAAATGTTCATATTCCATTATTTATTTATGAATTAATGCATTTATAAACTGCACATTATTCATTTTTTAAAAATGTTTTTGTAAATCCCGTTTTTATTTTAAACTATGAAAAATAATGTCTGATTTTTTTAGAATTACTTTTTATTGCCCGTTAATTAGTTTTATTTTACGTGAGGAAACAAGCTAGTTTTCACGATTCAAAGAAATGCTTTATATTTATTTTTGCAAACACATGTTTATTGGTTTTTACATCAGCAAATTATGTCTAAAATGTTTTCCAGCGTATAAAACCATAAAACAAACCCATCCCTAATAGAACATATGGCAGTATGCAACAAACAATGAATAAAAAACTAAATGAAATAGAGCAACACATACAAACTCACGCATACTTGAAGATAAAACATGACGATATTAAAGAAATGCTTTATCACTTGTGGTTCTTCAGGTCACAGATCTTGATTAAACCATAACTGTCTACATGGTTATATACCATTGAAAATAAGGAAGACAATATGCTATTTGGGGGGCATTTGGATGTTCTGGCTCTTTCATTCTTAACTGAATGAGGCTACTGGCAGATTCTTTATTACTCAAGCTGGTTTTTGGGCAGTTTTTCATCCCGTGGTTCCAACAAGGGGCTGCAGCACTGACATCACTGAAGCTGGAAAACCTTACCTTTAATGACCCCTTCATATTGTGTCTGCTTGGCCCTGAGAGTTATGGAGAGACTCATTCCACCGGGATGCTTAATAGCCGCTAATAGATCTGAGGCCAGTGGAGCAAGTCAGGCTACACACGGAGGCTGATACAAACCAGATGCAGGCCTAACTAACCCGTTAGCCTCCTTGTTATTAAGCAGGGGTCCGCTAGCTGCTCTCTCTCCTCTCAGTTTGTCTCTCTGTTCCCCACAAAGACCTGTCACGTTTAATGGCCTGTTGGCTGAGTGGGCTCCTGTAGCCCTCTCCAGAAGAAAGCCCAGCAAAGAAAGGCTTGCGGTCAGCTAATGCAGCTTAATATTCTTTAAAAAGGTTCGGGGGGACAATTAAGAGAGTGTTTCCCATGGTTCTCCCCCCAGCGGCTCGCCGATGCCTGTGCAGCAGCTCGTCTGTTTGATGGACTCTGAATGCATCTTATTGATGGGGGTCAGAGATTAGAAGCAGCCGTGCAAGTGGAAGAGAGTGAAAAGAGGCTCCCACACCGGCCTCAGACACACCCACAGATAACCGCTGGCAGCTCCTCCACTTGTAAGTCTGAGAATCGTATTCATCTGGGCTGAAAGAGCGACTGAGTGCTGCCTGTCCTCCAATAGAAAACTCACAGATTCTTCCCATTTTTTCAGTCACATCTTTCATCCCTTGTGATAAAAGTTGCAGAAAGCTGTCCTAATCTACCCTAATAGATCTGTTTTGTTCTAAAATGTTCTAAAAATGTTCCACAAAGAAAGAAAGAAAGAAAGATAGATAGATAGATAGATAGATAGATAGATAGATAGATAGATAGATAGATAGATAGATAGATAGATAGATAGATAGATAGATAGATAGATAGATAGATTTCCATGAAAAAATCGAAATAAATAAAGTACAGTATATAAAATCACAGCAGCTGTGTGAAATAGTTTTAGCGGGAAGTTTACTTTTAGTTCCTCTTAAAGGTAGGATAACGTTCTCGAATGTCCTCTAAATGTTTGGTGATGACATAGTTGTGCCCTAATGTTCGTAAAAGATTTTACACGTTTGTCACGTAGCATCATGGGAATGTTTTAATAAAGAGAACGTTCAAATTTATTACCTCAACAACATTAAGTAAAACATCCTCAGAAGACAAAATGTTCTGCCTCTTTAAATACATTTCATTACAGGAACACTACATAAAAAACATTCTGTCATCTGATGCATCAGTAACATCTTGCAAACATTTTTGGAGCTTTAGTTTTTTTCAACATCTCACATTACAGGAATGTCTTATTGAAAAAAACATGCTGTCATCTGAGGCATCAATGACATCCTGCAAACATTTTTTGAATGTTGCTGTGTTTTTTTAAATATATATATCACATTACAGGAATGTTTTATAAAAAGAATCCTGTCATCTGAGGCCTCACTAACATCTTGCAAACATTTTTTAATGCTGGTTTAGGATCTTGGCTTTGTAACTGAATGAATCTGAATGCTGCAGCTAAAATGTTTTACCTTTAACCTTATAGGAACAATATTAGAAATGATGAACATCCTTGAAATGTCTTAAACATTCAAAGCTTTATTCGAACTTGTGAGAACTGGGAGGCCAACAGTCTCTCCTGCAGGACTCCAGAAGTGATATGAGGACATCATGTTTCCTCACCTGTGTTTGTCCTCACATGTCCTATCAGTCGTCTCTCCAGGGGAAGGCTGCTCTGGCATGCAGCCGCCGTGCAGATGCCTCATGTGTGAATGTGTCGGGTCGTGACCTCGGCAGCAGAGTAACACTTAAACACACACCGTGTAGAGAAACCGCAGATTCCTGGCTGCAAGCACAGGACAGACGAGGACGAGACTATGACACACTTTACTGTGACTACTATTGGCTGGGACGTGTGAACGTCTTCCACAAAATAATAACAAATACAAAAATGACTGCTTGCACCAGCAATTAGTGAATCAGGCATGTGGTGTGACTCATATGAAAACCACTTTGCTGTCATCTCACTCTTTCTGCACCTATTTGGTCGATGTCACATATGCATTTACAACAATGCAAAGCTTTAGATATTACATCTGTAAGTGTAGAAATAATGACATTCATTGGGTTTGCCCCCCACCCCCGCCCCCGCCCCAATGCACCATTGTATGTTTATCTCATGGTGCTGTGGTGGAGATGCTCTGCTATAGGATGGTCCACCTACAGCAGGAGCTGACCGTGCAGCGGCAATTAGAGGAGTGTTTTGGGTCAAGGAGAGAGCGAGGGTTTTGTTTGCCTCCATCTCATGATTGAATGGCCATGTATAGGAGCATGAAAAGAAAAGAAGCCAATTAAGTGAGGGGTGGTTTGATTTTTTTGTCCCGTGTTGTAATTAGGCCCGGGCTCTAAAAAACTTCCCTCAAGTACCATATGGGTTGTTTTGTTGGCCATATCATTAAGGACCAAAATGATCTGCCCAGGTGCTCACCGTCTGAATATGTGGAGAGATTATGTAAAGAAAAACTACCATCCACAAGCTTTTCGGGGGCCTTGTAACACACTCTCCTGGCTCATACAAGGCGGCATGAGTGGAGTCCTTAAATTCTGCCAATCAAGCCGGTTCCAACAATGACAAACATGTTTTACATTCGGCCTGATCAGAGGAAATACGCGGGCTTGATGTACGTTCAAGTGAGGCTCCATGCTGAGTGCGTTCTTACAGGGATGTCCTGTCAAATGAGCGTAATTATTTTTGTTCCTTGGACGTTTTCAAAGGCACTTCAGAGCTTCAGTTACCTTTGATGGTGCAGAGCCAGGAAGTGAGTCACATGCGGTGGTTTTAGGTGCATAGCTTCATTCGCAACCACAATCCAGTCAGTTATTTTCCATCTCCACCAAAATATTCACATTTTCCTGCTGTCCTTCCTGACTCTTGAATGAAATGCTTGTCTGAAATATCCAGTAATTCATTCATCCGATCTTTAATTTGCCCTTACAGGCTTCATGTCTGCAATTATTAGTTGGTAAATTTACCAACGGATGGACAGATTCATTGATTTCCTGTGAACAGCTGACGGTGTTTCTTCAGTTTTTCTCACACATAAAGTCCCAGCTGTGTCAAGCGATGTAGCCAAATTGACCCACACCATGACAGACAAAACAGGAACCATTGGCATGCATATCTGACCAATTAATCAGATACCATGACCCCATAAACTCCCCACCCTGACACACACATGCTGACACACTCCCTGCTTCCTGACTCTGGGAAACCAAGAGTCCGGCAGCTGCTGTCGGAGTGGGCGGTTTGAGGGAGGGAGGGGGTAGCCGAGGGGCATGGGAAGGATTCGAGTGTGCCACGTTAATAACTCACAAGTGGCCTCGGCCCGTGGTCACTCTGTCATTAATGTGCCACCGCGCTCCTGGCATCCGACCCGGGGGTAACATTCCTCAGTGTAATGGGCAGCAGCTGGACCGAGGTTTCCGGGAGGACAGCTGAGAACAAGCAGACCGTGGGGAACTCCCATCATTATCACCCCTCTGAGAATCCAACCTGCTCCCCTTCCTCCCTGCTCATTAGTCCCTCCCAAACCAGGAAATCATTTCGGAGCGCCTGTTTATGTAGAGGAAGACGAGACAGAAAAGCGTTTATTTGGAGTAACACAGCTTACAAAGGTGAAAGAAGGTATACGTCTCACAGGAACCTTAACTGTGACTTCTTGTTGTTGGATTTCCTCACAGTCTGGTGACAACATATATTTCTTGGGGAACACTGCGTTGACCTGTTGTGACCCTTACAGTTTTAAGACATTGAACATCCAGCATAGTCTTAAATATCTAATCTCCATTTACTTCAACATTAAGCTCCCTGTAACAGACTATTACAATAAATTAAAAATGATTAAAGTTTAAATAACAAGGATAAAACACCATCATTATCCTCTTAATATATGTATTGTTATACATCAACATATGTCTTATTAAGTGTGTCAGTGCATTCTTATGGTTTCTTCCCGCATAATTTTCAGACCCTAATTTGTCCTGCAACTTTGCATAAAAATTATGAATCAAAATGTGTGACTCAATCTGGAATGGTGTGGTATGACCTTGGCTAGCGATTTGTCATACAGTTTTTATGAAATGAAAACTGCATTAAAAATCCCCATTGAAATGAATGGGAAGTCAGTCGGACAACTGCCAAAACAAAGCCGTCTTTGGAAGCCTGTAGCTCTGGCGTATTTTACAGTAGAAACTTCATTCAATGTTCAATCAGCTGACAAAGCTTTGAATGTTAATGATTTAAATTTGTGTTTTGATATCTTTTATGCTTTTTATACAGCTGCAGTTTAGGTTTTATGAATTTTTTGAAAATCCATAATTTTCCCTGGGTGACATTAGGTGTGATGAAACATGCTGGCTTTTCAAAATAAAATTTACCTTTAAAAATTATACGTTATGTATAACTACAGCATTAAATATTAACACTGACACACTCAAAATTTCTTCGGAAACGTTCTACTATGCAGCTACAATGCACAAAAGCAATGAAGGTCTGTGCATACACCGAACCCTTCCTCCCCCTGAAACCATTGAGCTGCACTTTGGAAAACTGACCCTGACAAAAAAAAAAGTCCACTGCGGTTTAACTCATTTGCCAGGAGTATATTTTTTCTAAAGCACCTTCTTTCACTGTGCATGTGTACATAAGAAGTGGGGGCTGACACACAGACCTCACTCTTGGCTGACGACCAGTGGCCGGAGCAGCGTTGGCAGCAGGATCGTGAGAAACAGGGGGGCGACACCCAAATGTCATCACAGCTGCAAAACTGCTGAGCATAAAAGCCAAATTACAGAAATATGTACCCCGAGGCCTCCCGACAATGAAAACAGAGGCGCGTTTGAGTGGCTGCTGCCCAAGGAGCGCAGTGGAAGTTGTCCTGCGTTATGTTTCGTGGGATTTACGATGAGCAAGAAACTCCAGATTCCACAGCTGCTGCCAGACATCAGGGCGCAGCGTTGGTGGCTGTGTGGGAATTCGGACTGGTTCATCCTCGCTGTTATTGTGCCGTGTTATTGTTCATCCAGCCTGGTGCCCAATGAATGTGCTGTTCACATACTGTATGAGGGAGGGACTTTCTGACAGTTATGCAGGCATTTATCCTAATGACATGGATGTTTTGACTCACAGTAGCTTGGACGCCTTAATCCGCAGCTTGTATTACGAAGACTTTTTAGAGAAAGCAGTTGTTTTAGCTTGTATTACCGAAGTGTAGTTTTGATTTGCAATTAGAAGCTTGACAACTATCATCATGTTCACGACTCCTCTTTGGCAGGAAGGCCTTATGCGGTTAGGAGGTCATGTAAACTTGTTGGGGGTGGATATACGTGTCAAAACAAATACATGCTGCACTCTTTTTCTCTCTTGTCAGATCAGGCAGCACTAGTTCACAGATACTCAAAGGCTCTTTTCTGCCTCAGCTGTCTTCTATGTGAGCATGTATACTATGAAAATGTTCATTGTTACAGGTTTGAACACTGCCAAAATTGTCATTAGATGCTGTAAAGAATTCATACGTTGTCCAAGACTGCCCTGCACTTTCTCAGTACTTGTGTGACTAATGATTGTTGTGCTTTAGGGGAATGTAAAAGACTGCAGCGTTGCATTTTAGTGGTCTCTATCTAAAAATAATTCACACTTTATAAGGTGACGTGTAGATTCTAACCTTTTAGAGACTTTTTCAAAATCTGTTTCAGAACACATACAATACAGTTTTTTTTAACCAAGGTCATGACTTTAGAAGCACAATGATGTAAATCAAGTAACATAAATGACATACAGTAAAAGGACAGACTGAGGAGACCCCGTGAAACCATTTCTGCCTCCCTGTTTTGAACTCCTATTGAACACGTTTGTGCGAACCCCAGCTGTTGGCTTGTACCAACCAGTAAGTGTCAGTGGCTGAGACAATTTTTATAGTGGTGGCCAGGTTTATTTGGTCGCTCACATTATTTACTTATGCAGGAAAGACTTCCATGTAGAAGTGTATGAGAACCTATACACCACATAAAAAGCCTTTTTATGTAACCCTCAAAAATCTGGAACAACTGCAAATGTTATGCTTTTGATACAATAGATAAGTACATCTTTATCCTTATGTTGCTCAGGTCATCCATCTAGTTTTGACCTCACACTGTGTCCACCGAGGCTTTTGTTCTGGATTTTCTTTCTTTTTGGTTGCAGGTTCTGGTCCAATATTGCATTGGTCAGCAGTTTGTACCACTTCTTTCCAGAGTTCTTTGGTTTTACCCCTATAACCATACACACTTCAAACTATTAAAAACTGATTGTTTATTTATATATAAAAACATGCATTTTTATTCTATTTATACAAGAATACAATATTTTCTGGTTGGCCGGAACTATTTAGTTGTATGTTGTTAAATGGGGGGTAGATTCGCTGTTAAAATGCATCTGTATGGGAACAATGGCTGTAGAGAAATGGTTTCACAAATTCGTTCATTCAGGAAAACATTAGTTAATGGATGTCACTCCAGTTCTATGAGTTTCTGCATAGTCTTAGAGTAGCTGGCTCTCTATTGTTTGTGTTGGGTGGCCAGACTTTAGGCTGTGGTGGCCACGGCCACCCTGGGACACCCCTTGGCTCCGCCCCTGGTAGGTGTCATTAGTTCTGTGGCAAGGACATGCTCCTTCTCCCAACAGACAAGACTATCATTATCATGTCATTCAGCGACAGTGTTATTTTTGCATGAAACAGTATGTCAACGCTTTTGTAATTCTAGCTGTCTGCAGTATCTGTCCATGGTAACAGTATCAAGTAGATGAGCTTTGGGAAATGTCATTGTATGGCAAAAAAAAATTACAGTTGAAGTGTGACTTGGGTTCAGAAACTAAAACACTTTGGTACAAATGCTTCCTCCTGGTTGGTCTGACTTACAAAGACAAACATACATTACATGTTTGTTACAAGAGGTAAACTTTGGATTTTTTTTTCATGCAAATCCACGACCCCAACCTCTAAGCCATTTCTTTTTACCTTGGTACATAAAGGTCACACTACTTCCTGTATTTGCACATAAATTTTAGGGTATAATATCATCAAATACAAAATAATTCCTCGGATACTGGGCTGAGTCCTTCACTTGCTTCCCACCCATGAACACTGCCAAATGTGCTAAGCCAGGCTGGAAGCTGAATTCCTGGGAAAGAACCACTGTGGATGTGGGCAAAGATCGTTTTCCTCTGCAGCTTTGTGAGCCCAAACAGCTCTACCTCATAGGACTTTAGCAACTGTGCCTTATGTTGAGACTGCGTTGATACAAATGTTTATTACGTAGGACTTAAAAATATTTGACTTTGGTGACTCCTAGCAGTAGGATCTGGTATGCCACTCCACACAGATCTAAACAAAGGGCAAACAAAGGGCAATAATCGGCTGTAAGAAATACAAAATTGCAACAGTTTTTATTGGGATTGTCTCATTTTTCCACCGGCAGAAATGTAATTTTCTCAGAATAAAAGATGCAATAATCGGATTAGGGAGATATACAGTACATTAGTATGACTAAATAACAATTCTGACATTACATCAAAGATATCTATGTATTGTGTTCCAGAGATACTTGCTGAAGTTAGCAATCTAACCAGGTGACCCAGTCTCATTATACCACTAGGTGATAGTGAGTCACTGCAGCATCCAGACTGCCCTCAGCTCTACATAAGAGGGTGAGGAAGTACTCCGAGTTAACATGTATCATGTATGAAATTAACTTTGATGCTGAACTTGCAGTGCGTCTTCTGGTAGGTAAGTTGACAGTG
Organism: Dascyllus trimaculatus; assembly: GCA_024666655.1. NCBI lineage: Eukaryota > Metazoa > Chordata > Actinopteri > Pomacentridae > Dascyllus > Dascyllus trimaculatus. The sequence goes on from CM045452.1 coordinate 26,151,575, forward strand.
ATAGTTCATAAAGGTAGCTAATTGTGTAACATTACTGACAGTGTTAATATGTCTGATAATTTAGCTGTTTATTGATAGGGACTAGTAGCTGTACGCTGATTAGCCACAATATTAGAACCACTGACAGGCGAAGTGAATGACAGCGATCATATTGTTACAAAGCAGAGGTTAAAAACCTTGGGTCCTGGTAGCCATGTGGATGGTACTTTTACACCCACCAAGCATACCCCTTCATTGCAATGGCACTCACCAACTCAGGTGTCCTCCCTCAGCAGGACAATGCACCCCACATCACAAAAACTGCTCGGTAAACACAACGAAGACCCCAAAGCATTGAGCCAACTTCCAAACTTTTAAAATCCAAATCCATTTGAGCATACATGGGATGTGTCCAATCTATGGAGGCCCTAAGCCACAACTCACAGGGTCCACTGACAACATCAGTCTTGTCAGCATGCAGAGAAACTACACAATATTAAACAAGTAGATTTAATGTTGTGGGTGATCAGTGTGTGTGACAAGTTCCATTAGCTCATCATCTCGCCATCTACAAAACTGAGGCAACTTAATGTCGCAAACAAACCACAAGTACTGACCTTGTTTGGACAGTTCGAAACTTTTTGATTCATATAGTCTATTGATCCTGCAAGAAATTCTCTTTTCGTATATCCCAGTTTGTTTGGGGACTGAAGCCAGAGCATGGGGTCAGCCACACTTAGACGTCCCTGAAGCAGACGTTGTTTAGGGCCTTGCTCAACACAAATGCTACCAGAAAACATTCCACTTTACATCCATATATGATTTTTAGCGTTTTCCTGCCAAAAGCTAAGCTGATAAAGCATTAAATAAACAACAGGCTGACACCACTTAAGTAGATCATAAGATAACACTGTTGTCTTGACTGGCCCTCTTAGGTTTGGCACCGGCTAATCAGATGGCGTTTATCATAAAATCTTGGGCAATTTTGTTGTTGATAGTGTACGTTTATTTTTCTAGCCTCCGTAAAATGAACTTTGTTGAGAATGTTAGAATGAGGACAGACTGGATTCTACATTGAGTTACAATCACCTCTAATTAAACTAAAATACTTACATACATTATTATTATATGTTCTAGGCAGAGACTTCATATCTTAATGGTAGATCCAAATGAATCTGGGGCCTATTATACGCACGCTCTGTAAAAAAACAACAACAAAAAACCCTTTTCATTACAAAAATGTACTTCTCCTATAGCTCCTGTGTTTGCAAACCTAATCCTGCAAAGTTAAAACAGCCACGGTCCCGCTGTCAGAAAAAATAATAGACATGTGTGTGTATTTACATATACACAGGTGTGTGTCTGTGTGTTTGTGTATGCAAGTGTACAATAGTAACACAGTACGGGCCTGGTGTTTATTTGCGCATGAGAGTGAAGCTGGGAAAGTTTGAGAGAGGCAGTAGCTGGGCGGGCGGCTGCAAAGGAGGTAGATTTGTGGTTTGGGTGGGTTTGGGGTGTTAGCTATGTGAGCTTAAGGAGGTGGATGAGGAGAAGGGGGTGTGCGGCAGAGAGAGAGAGAGAGAGAGAGAGAGAGAGAGAGAGAGGGCCTGTGCTTGTGCCTTTCAAGGTGTGTTATTTGTTCAAGGCTGTCCAAACATTTACAGAGCGCTGGCAGTCCTGGAATGCAGAGGCAGGGCCGAGACTGAGAGCAGCAGTCGTGGGAAACCGCTGCTCTCCTCAACCTCTGCAGGCTCGTTCCCCCTCGGGCAGAGTGTCAACACAGACAGTGCCAGAGATGTGTGGGCCTGATAGTGACAGGTCCCGTCAGCAGCCGCACACACACACACACACACACACACACACACAGGCATACATGCACACGCACACACACGTGCAGTTCCAGCAGGCACACAGCCGGGCTCACTGCCTCGCTTGCAGACTTACACACATTAACAGACAGAGGCAGAAGCCAGAGGCAGCCGCTCTCTCCCACACACACACACACATTTAATTGTTCATTCAGACACACACTTAATTCTTGTGAAAGATAAACAGTGGACTTGAATATTTCACAACTGTTTTGGTTTGGATTTTGATTGCAGAAAATGTATTTTGTCATGTTTAATGTGTCCTAAATAAGCAAAAACTGTCCGACTCAAACTTACCACCTTATAAGCTGAATGCAAAGAGGAAAGTATGTCACTGGTTTAAGTAAATTAAAACACAAAACCTGACCATAAGCCCACTTTCATTTAGTACCAGGATCAACAACTTGCAAAGTGCATGTGCGTACATATAGTATACTGTCCCAGTTGCACCTTTTGGCAAAAATGCATTTACTTAACCAGAAATCGAACATCTAAACACCAGCCTGTTATTGCTCCAGTCAGGCTGAGGTGACAGCAAACATGTCTCCAGGTGGGTCCCTGCCTGAGCCAAACATGGGAACCAAGCCTTGTTGAAACCCACACCAGGAAGTCAGCTGTCACGGTTGAAGCAATAACCTGTGATAAAGCGGCGACTTCAGAAAGCCACCCCGGAGTTCATGACGTTCCCCGGGTGCAGGGCAAGTTCACTCATATCTCGGTATACCTGCTCTCTCCATGCAGACACAAACACCTCACGTCGCAGGTGAGATAATGCACGGCTGACTTGTTGAACCTCACACCTTGCGCTGACCTCGCACAGATTTCCAAAGAGCTGAAAAAGCAAATAACGGCCTAATTTTTGCCACAGTCTTGTTCCATTTCGCACAGAAACACAGAGCGACATAGTTCACCTGTGTGAGTCGACCTCTTCAATGGTCTCCTCATAATAGAGACAGAGCTGAAACCCTGACGACAGGAGGAGACTGAGCAAGATGGCAAGTACATTCAAACAATTCATAAAATATGGGACAATTCTGGAGCCGCGAAACAGGTCAACTAAACAGAACTAAAATCAGGCCATGATGACGTCACATAACATGAATAGAACCAAGCTGACCCCAAAAAAAGTAAAACCGATACTGAACTGAATACAAAGGAGGATAAATGTATGGGCTGAAAGACCATTTTTAAAAAAACAGTACTGGCTAAACTGCAGAGAAAACAAAACAGGACAGTGGTTCAATCATTTTAAATCAACTGAGGTATTAAAACTCTTGTACTTTAAAGAAGTTAAAAAAATCTCCGAGGTGGAAATCCCAGTTTCCCCAGTGATGTGGTGAGCACTTGGTTGAGTCTGAAGGGCCACATCCTGTTATTACCAGCTCTGATTCAGGAGGCGCATCTTTTGCTCAGGCCTGCCAAGATGTCCTTCCAGCTGCAGCTACCAGCAGCTCAACACTGGTACGAGTGTACAAGAACAACTAAAGCCAAACTTTACTAACTGAGCACACGACAAATACAAGCTGCTTCAGCTCATTTTCCCCAAGACAGTTCAACTAAAAGGCTGAATGTACTTAATATACATAAGTTTACTCAACTATGTATGAGTAGCCCCTAAAAAAATGCATGGGACACCAGGACGAGCTGTAGTTCGTTTCTGGAGTCTCTTACATATGTGATGGGAGAAATTGCAGCTTGTTTGCTGATTTTAAAACAGTAGAAATGTTAATGTTCTAATCCAAATTGTTGAATGAATAGTTTTGTGATCAGACCTTCAGCTGTGTTGTGTTCTTGTCGATGGGTGAGACAGTTTTCAGCGTTTCTGTGCCCAAGAGCATTGTGGGGTTTCAGCCAGGAAAGGGCCACCATGACAGAGACTTCTGTGGCGGTTAATGGCCTCCAGCCAGCGCTAGCATGCAGAGAGTGAGCTCAACATAACCTAAGTTGTACAGGCAAATTAACAGGTCATATTTTTGAATGGATGTACTAATTTGCCTTACATTAATTATTATTATATATTAATTATTATAAAAAAAGCAGCCAGCCCACATTTAAAAAGTTAAGAAAATACTTAATTAAGCCAACTTTTATCATGTTTGCACAACTAAATATTACAAATTAATTTAACAAGGTACTTGGTTCAAGCATCTTTTGTTTTAATGATTTTACAACTGATGACATTATTTCACATTTGTTGGTTTTACTAGTAATTTTATGTTCAGTTGGTTTGTTTATGCCTTGTCATCACTAAAAAAACTTGTTGATTAAACTTAAAGCATGAAGTCAATGTGGCAATTTATTCGAAGTTTAAGGAACTCAGATATATATTAAACACATACTTTCTTAACTTGGCTAACTCAAGATTTTAAGGCAGTCAGGTTACAGTTTATTTAAAGTTTCTTTTTACAGTGTAATATTGTCTGGATCAGAACAAGCTTCTCTGTTTGTTTCCCCTTCTACATTTTTCCCTCCAATTTGTTTTCCAGCTCACTGATAAAAAGGACAGCTGGTGCACCGTGAGGAGATACTGACTCTGAATTTGACAAAAAACAGTGTACTGGATTAGAATTTAATGCTCCACCTTCAAGTGCAAACCTTAAAGACAGATGTGTGCGTGCAGAAGCAACATTTAAATCATCACGTGGTTGCAGGTGCTGCCATCACAGTGACGACTGTTTCCAACCACACTGACATTTTTAAAAAAGTTGTAAATATTATTCTGTCTGCATTAAAATGTCAGAAGGTAAAGAAAAACACAGAACTGTCCTGAGAACTTGCCACGTTATTTCTGCAAGATACATTGTGAATGTTTTTCAGCTATTTTCTGAACACGTGAAAAACTGATTAAAGGGCAAAAGACTTGAAATCAAGTTGGATAAAAATGTTTTTGCTGTCAACAACGGCAGCTTAGTGAATACAGACAGCCAAAATACAGAAGTAAAGAAAAAATCCTTCCCTTCTTTCTTCTAAAGCAGTGATTGTGATGAGTTGTGTGGGAACCAACATCATTTGATGTAAGAGGCTCATTTGCCTATGTATTGGCAAAATAGCCACTGTTTGTGTACACATGACTTCAGGTTGGCCCAGCAGCTGCTCCACACAAAGACGATGTGAATGCTTCCAAACACTGACACACAAGGTGTTCAACGATGCCTCACATGTATGATACTTGCAGAGTCTGAAGGCATGACTAAGCTGAGTGAAACTTGCTCATCCTCCTCCTCCTCCTCTTTGTCCTCGTGTCTGGCACACACACTTCCCAGCTCCTTGTGCCCTGCAGCACCATACACCTGCCTGCACCGCCGCCGAGTGTCGTGTTTCAGCGATGAGGCAACGTCCAACCAATGAGCTGCGGTGAGAACGGTTAGGGAGTGTGGTGGGAACTCTCCTCCCATCTCGGCTCTCTCTACCTGGGAACCGAAGCGGCCTCAGGGAGGGGCCACCCGGCCGCCTGCTGTCTGAATGAACACCAAACAAAAACTCTCACCAACAGGTGAGTTACACGAGTCACTGTTGGTTTTTCTATTCTTTATCCCTCCCCCTTCACTTTTTTTTCATTCATGACTGGCACACTGCTTTACATTTTGGCAGGATTGAAAAAAAAGGACACAGAGAGAAACAAAACAGTCAAAGTGTGGGAACTTTTCCCTGTTCCTTTTTTCTTCTTCCAAGAGCTTTTATCAGTCTTAACTCTGCTTACACAGGTATTTGTGCACCTGTGGCATGGATTAGTGGATCAGCTTCTTCATTGTGTGTAAAAATAAGCACTGTGAATTAATTTTTTTATTCCCGGTTTCTGCCTGAAAACACATTTAATCCTGTGCTGAACAGCTGTCAAAGCCTAGATTTTCAAAGCCAACTGTATTCTTGTTTCTCCTCAACAAACATCGAATGGAAGAACTGCTGATGCAAGTCCTGTATGTTCATTGTTTCACGACTTTATAAAACATAATGAATGAATCTTTCAGGTAACTCTTGACAGCTGTTTGAAAGCCTGATTGTAGTTTTTTTTTTCCTCAGAACTGAATCCTCCAGAGCGATCCCTCCAGATGAACCAATAAATCCAACAGTGCCTCCCTCAGTATAGAAAAGAGTAATGCCTTCATGAAATAACATCCAGCCTTTGCATGGTCCGTTTGTTTGTGACTGCCTGTGAAAAAGGTTCAGAGGTGAGGGGAAGAGGAACGCAAGTTATTACATGCAATTTTTTTTAGCTATCACACAAAACCGAACATATATTTTCCCCCAGTGGAGCTGAAGCCATTATTCTGCTGTCAAACTTGAGTTCACTGAATGTAAATACAGGTTCCCCTTCTGGGATTAAGTTGAGCAGCTAAATCGCAGGTTCAGGCCAGAACAGGCTTTCTTCTGCATGCATAAGTTGAGCTAGGGAACGTAAAGGATTGCTGGAGGGATCCCACTAGTCAGTCTCAACAATAAAAATGGGAGAACTGCTGGGTCAGGATCACACCGGCTGCACTGCATGTTTTAGATCTATTAATTATCACGTCATTATGTCTGTAATGCAATGTCTTTTCAAAAATGATTAGGATCTTTATAATCCTGTAGTTTCTTCTTTCCAGGTCTAAAGTGGGTCATTCCATCTAAAATCATCATACTGTTCAACCAATTTCTGCTCGACCATCTCTGATTTCCCTGATTTTTTTGTAGAATAGAGCAGAATAGAGTTTTACATTGGAATTCTTTGTGTGTTTTCTCGAGTCAGCTTCATATACAGGAAAAAATAAAATAAAATAATGAAAAAGGTGAGAGCAGCAGCTATATAAAAAAATACAAAATATACTATAAAAATAAAATAAGTACACATTATTTTAAAAAGCACTTTGTATAATAAAGTGTTGAAAATAGATACCCAGAGAAAATAACATTAAATATAGATATTTAGAAAGATTTTTGTGAAACTTTCCTTAGACTTTTTTTATTTATTTTTTATTCCGTGCAGTGAAATTTAAACTTTCGAATGACGTTGTCTCAGCAACTACTAAAGATAAAAGCCTGAGATTGTCACTGCTATCTATTATTATACTGTTGATTCAGAACATATAAGAATATATGATTTTAAGGAACCATTTTGAACCTCCAGTACTTTATCTGGATAAAGCAAACTAGCAAAATTTCTTTTTTTTCATTTTTTTGACCAAGTATTTTATATTAAAAAGTATTCTTTATGTGTCATTTTTATATTATTGTGACATGCAGCTACATATGGTTCAGAAAATGTCACTAGTTGACTTCTGCATGATTGATTGTTGTGTTAATGTGTGCTCAAGATTTGACTTTTTCATAAGTGATTCCTTTTCTTTTCATATTTCCACTCACCTATAATCTGAGACTTTTTGATCTACTTGTCTAGTATTGCAAATTCTGGATAAGTGACATGATGAGAAATAATAGTATAAAAATGGACTGTTTATTCTTTAACAGTTCCTGAGATATAGTTGTTCAAACAGCCTCAAGTTTCAGTGTGCAAAAAAAAAAAACATCCTGAAAGTGGATCAATGGGAAATTTAAAAAAAAATCTCAGAGAGTATTGGATATATCAAGCAAAAATTTCATAAATACCATAAAAATTCATAGTTTATTTTAAAAAGGTCAAGTTTCAAGCAAATCAGAGGTGGTTGAGCAAAACAAGGAGTTTTTTCCCACGGCCCAAAGACGCGCAGGGTAGGTTAATTAACAGGCTGCAGGTATGTGAGCGTGCATGGTTGTCTGTCTCTTTGTGTTAACACTGCAATAGACTGTCAGCTGGGATAGGCTTCAACCCCTTGACACCCTCTAAAGAATAAAACAGGTATAGCTGATGGACTGATTTCCTCTCTTTACCTGTATTTAAACAATGCTAAGGGCTGCATTGAAGGAAGTGTGTTCTGTAAATTAATGTTAGAGAATGAAACACGATCCAAGAGATGCAGTTAGAGGGAACAGAGGCACAGCAAGGCAAGTGTATTTATATATACACTGATCAGGCATAACATTATGACCACTGACAGATGAAGTTAATAACATTGATCATATTGGTACTATGTGCTGTTCTGATGGAAACCCTTGGATTTTACCATCCATGTTGATGAGACTTAGACACCCAAATAAACATTGTCCCACAACAAACACACTCCCTCATGCACATGGAAATCCCAAATGTCACTGGACTACCCCTGCAGGAAAATGCACCCCACCACATGGAAACAACATCAAATAATCAGGAACATGTTGAGGAACATGACAATGGCCCAACATGTTGATTTGACCTCCAAACTTCCTACACCCCATTGTGATCAAGCATCAACAGGATGCAGTGGAACAAGTTTGATTGACAGAGGCCCCACTGCACAAGCCAGAGTACCCAAAGGATCCAGTGCCAACGTCCTGGTTCCAGACCTCATAGGACACCCTGAGAGGTCCTCTGGTCCATGTCCAATGGTTCAGAGCATTTATGACCACATGAGGGGGACCAAGACAATATTAGACAGGTGGTCATGATGTTATGGCTGATCTGTGTATGTGGTACGTAAAAACAGAAAGTTGCCTCTCTGTTGTTTGTTTTGTCAGACAGACAAAAATTAGACCTATCCCAGATGACTTGAGAGGTCTAGATGACGTGGCGGCTGATCAAAAATGTATTTTGGCCCTAAACCATTCATTTCTTTGTAAGACAACAGCATTGTTTTAAAATCAATTCTTTGTCCGACAGCCAGTTTTAAGACCTCTGAACTGGAGTGACGTGATCCACTTTTATGGTCTTACTGAGCGGCAGCGTTCTGAATTAGCAGCAGTGGTCTGATTGATTTTTTAAGAGGGATCTTTGAAGATACTGTTACAGTGGTCAAGTAAACTAAAGATAAATACATGCCGTCTGTGACCATACCAAGTTTTATAATGTCATGAGGATGTATTTCACTGCTCTGAAAGGTCGTCATGATTGCAATTATTTATTTACTCATGATTTGGTAGAAACACAGTGCTCAGGTTACGATCTAATCTGCCAGTAATGTGCATATTAATGTGTTTTATTGGTTGAGAAAATACATGCAACATACACCTGCCTTTTTTGTCAACAGCACTCAGCGTTGGTGCCCGGCAACGCTTCCATCCATCTGAATGTGTCTATAAGAGGTAACAAATCTGTCCCAGGAAACCTTTTTAGCCATTCTGCATCACAACCATTGCTCAGCCGCCACTGAAAGTATAATTTATGCCAGCCTTTGTATGGAAACGCGTGTGTCTGTTTGTGACTGTGAGCCTTGTATCAATTGATCTGATAGGAGGACAGACACCTAAGTGTGAAAGAATCCTCCCTCCTCTTTTACTGCAGCCCCCAACAGAGCTGCACCGTCCACTCGACTGCCCAATAAAAACAAGTAAAAGGCTGACATTGCACTTCATTTAACACCGCATGCCCTTCACTCTGCCTCCAGCTTCGAGCCATTGTCATCCACGGGGACTTGGCTTTGTTGAGAGGTTCATGTTGTCCATAAACCAAAACTCCAGACAACAATAGATGGGCAGCTGTTTCCTGGGCAAAGCAATGTGTCCGACAGGCAGGTGCTTTCTCATGATGTCATTTTGTAATGAAGCTAATGGAGCTCGAGTTTCCAGGTGACTAATGTCATCCTGAGTTTTCTCCTAAATTCTCTAGTGACTCTGGTTTCATTCTTATTTTAGATTTTGGAAACTGATGGTTAATAAATACCTCAAATCAGCATCCTTTACTTAAGATTTTCATACATTAGTAGTATTACCCTTGTCTTAGGTTAATCACAACTGCAAATCTTAACTTCAGAAATAGCTTAAAGTGAGTTCCAGTCAAGGTTTTTGTTGAAAGTTGAAGGTACGAAAGTCTTTAAACCGTCTCAGAGGCAAGTGTATAAACGGCCGAGTTGATTTGGTCGGGCTGAGGAGGTTGTGCACTCTTAAGAGGATCATTCACAGGGAGGTGTCAGGTGTTGGACTCGGGGTTTTGTCCAGCAGTTCCCAGGGGCAGCAGTGGGCCACGACTTCATCCTACATGCTGGCTGACTTTTGACTCCTTTGACTCCTTTGACACTGCATCAGTGTCTACACACTACATGCACAAACTTCTCCTGTTTTTGCCCTTATTCTGAAAAAGACACAATTCCTATAAGCTGTTTGCATAGTTGATAAAAACCAGTAGTCAGTTAAAAATTCCTATTTACATGCAGCCGTGCATATTCGAAGTTTTCCATCTGTGGCGAACCTGTTTGACTGCATAAACGCCTTCTTGAGCAGGTCAATATTGCAATATTTGTGGATAATAAAAAAACAGTTGATTTCCAAGCCCTTCCTAACAGAGATTGTTAGTGTGTTTCCCCTTCCAACCAGAAATGTGTGCTTTTCTGTTGGAAAAATGCATCTCTGCTCCAACCTTGCAAACTGCTGGCTGGTCGGTTTGTGTACAATGTGCAGAGCTGACCGTAAACAGGCTGGCCAAAACCCAAGTTGAGAAGATGGACGTATTCGGAAAATCCAAATGCGATATGCCGTGCACCGACCTGTGTCAAAATCAGAATATTGTCGTATTCAGAATAATCTTGATTTAAGATTGAAGATTTCTTTATGTGTCATTTCTCTGTGCATCTGTTTGCACAAATAAAACCTAAATATCCCCCCCCAGCCAGCATCTCAGAAATTAGCTAGAATACTAATAATATAAAAACATGCAAACTCAACAGCACAATGCGTTGATGTGCAATAAAGAACAACGAAATTGATAATACTGGAACATTAATGTGCATGTAAACAGAGTCACTGAGGAGTCCGAAGAGAGTAAACACTATAAAGACAAGGATTTTTATTGGCTAGAATTTTCTGAAGAAGTCACTGATTTCCCTTATTTCTGTTATTTTCCCAGTTTCCTTTGACTCTGCTGTTGGTATCAGTAGCAGCGAACACAAACATGGCCTATTCAGCCTCTCGACTCCACGGCTTTCAGACTCCAGCCTACTTTTCTTTACCTTCCTGACTGCTCCTTTCCCCTCCTTTTGTTCCGCGTCTTTCGGCCTTTGGTTTACAGCAGGTCCACGGGGGACCGGGACGTGTTTGCTCATTCTCTCACCAGAAGGGGCTGGCAGAAAGCTGGCAATCACAATGAGCAAATATGTTCATGCAAAGCCAACCTTGCTGACGGGAGCTGTGAGTTGTTTGTTAGCGTAGAGGTGCGGGATATGGAGGCCATGCTGTGACCACGCTCGCCCCCTTGTTATGACTATTATATTTCTTTTACGTGTGCACGCTCACCACGGCGGCAGATGCTTTTATTGTGGCTTTTTTTCCCTTCACAAAGTTACCAGTATTTCTCTACACTTCAAAACTTTCCAGGTATTGTGAGACGTCTTCATTTATTCCATTACTACATTTTAAACCAGACAATTGTTGAGTACCAGTATAACTAATGACCACATGTTAAGTTTAATCATGTAATCTTAAAATTTTATAGGGTATTATTCTTCACTACAATCACATGGGCAGCCATAAAGCAGCCTATCCGAAGCTGTCACACATTTAGTCATGGAAAACCGGCATCATTTAGCAGTGATTCAGACTGAAAACAGGCCTGTGTTAAAGCAGCACAGGGGGCCTGCGTTGGTGGTGAAGTTAAAAGGCTCATTGGTCGCCAAAACACTCAACGATTTGTAATACTCACAAACAGGAGTTTACTGCTCTACCAGGAATCGTGAGCTTGTTCGTGCATCATGGAAGTGGCTTACTTTAGGATTTTTATTCATTGTGTTGCAGCAAAATCTTGTGTCTGCCCAACAACCGTGTGTTGCTTTGCCTGAGCCAGACCCTTGTCCAACCCCTAGAATGACTCCTTTCAAATTAGATAAGACAATATTCAACTTCATTGTCACTGCACAGAGTAGAACTAAATGCAGTCTTGTAAGAAGCTCGGACACACTATGGCATCTTTGGAGCAGATCGGGTTCAAGGGCCTTGCTCAAGGGCCCAACAGTGGCAGCGTGATGGTTCTGGGGCTTGAACTCCGACCTTCTGATCAGTAGACTAAAACCTTAACTGCTACCCTTAATAAAGTGTTCTCTTTCCACACAAAACTTTTAAAATGTGAATGGCTTTGTGTCAGTTAGACACTTTTATGTACACTTTTAAAATTAATTTAGAAATACTATTATGGAAAGAGCCACCATTTACATTGCTTTGCAGTGAGGTCCTTCCAAATTTTGCTCGGGATCGGCAATTTAAGGACGTCAGGACTGAAAATGAGCCCCAGATACCACAGTTTCAAGGTCAGTTTGGTGTTTTTTAATATAAAATGGTCACAATCTCCCCTTCTGTTTCTGAGTTACAGCCAGAAAAGCATTTTGCATTATGCAGCTAACCTTTGACCTTTTCGATATAAAATGTCATCACTTAATCATTTTGTCCTAGTAGAGATTTGTGTGATTTTTAGTCATAATCAGTGTACAAATTCTTTAATTATGGCTTAAAATGTGTCAAAGTGACCTTTCACCTTTCAGCACAAGAGTCTAATCAGTTCATCCTCAAGTCCAAGACAGCATTTGTGCTAAATTTGAAGAAATCACCTGAAGGTGTTTCTCACAAGAATAGCACAGATGGACAAATAAGCATATTGTCTCCCCACGGCTGCAACCAGCAGGGAGGAATGACAATTAAATATTGACAATAACTTGTGAGAGTGTAAAAACAAGTCTCGATGTCATGCAGCTCCAAGATTAATGCAAAACAGTCCAGACAGTTTTCACACTTCACACAAGACTTCCAGGTTAATAAGTGTAATTTTTATACTGCCTCTGCTACTCATAACCTTCAGCAGCATGTTGTGCTTGATAAGAGGACCAGAGCTCTTCTTTATCTGACCCTGTCTGGAGCTGACTGTGTTATGCATGAGTTCAAACCCAGCTGGTTTCCTGAAACACTGGACAGGACAGTCTGACTGGTTCTTTTGTCTTGTGCAGCAGTAGAGCAGGTCTGCTCCTGCCCATGAGGTCATCCAGGTCTCCAGTGGCTGAATCGACCTACTGACCTGACCAGAAGGAGTGTTTTTACACACACCACACATGCACCATACACGACCTACATGCTTTACGCTGGTTTTTCCCTCAGATGCACTCTAAACCAGATTTATTTAACTGTCTGTGTTTTGCAGTCGTCATCTTCCCAACACTGAGGTAGAGGAAGATTTTAATTCTCTTTTACATGATGTTTGATCTATGAAACTGTGTTTTTATAGGTGAATCCAAAGACATAATACTTTACCCACTCACTCTGACAAGCAATAACAATGTTGTTTGCTTGAAAAGTAAGGGGGCTGAGTAAACCTTGTTGGACTACTTTATGGCACAGTTTGGAAACAAGTGTCATTAAGTAAGTACAACACATGCTTTTGCCACCTTTTTGGTCCACTGATGCACAGCAAGAGAAATGTGTCACCTCGCAGTGATGTGTGATTTCACACACATGCATTGCGTTTTCAGTATGACTGCCTGCTAAGTAATCCATTAACGGAAAAACAAATAAACAGGAAGTAATTAAAGTATTGGTTAGTTCCATATTCATTCAGCACAACGTAAGATACCCAGGAGAGGACACATATGACAAAGACAACCTTTTTACAAAAAACCTGTTTGCAGTTTTTAATGAAAAAGGTGCCTCTTTATGTGCCTTTTTCCTTAGTGCTTCCATGTTCCCTCCCTGTCTGCCCACAGAGGAAGTGACTTGTTGCAGCAGCACAAAAGTCTGCCACCTAATAAAGTTAAGGGGGAAACATTCGAAAGAAAGTAGGGAGGACCAGAGGAGAAAGCAAAGAGGACGAGGGTGTGAAAACACTCAAGGAGATCGGTTTTACGGCTCCACGTAAAGTGACATGATTTTAAATAGAATCCCATATTCCTGGAGGGCTGAAAAAGACAAGAGAGAGCTGAGAGTAAAAGGAAGAGGAATGCACTGCTGTAAAACAGCTGTTCTTCACTTTGACCCACTGAACCTCTGAATAAAGACACAGAAGTGAAATTTGCATGTGGAAAGATGCTCAATACATATGATGCTGAACAGCACACAACAATCTCACATAATAAAAGTTAAACATGAATACCATATTAAATATTCATATTATTATATATTTTGTATGTGTTCTATGTTATAATTGTTCTCTTGTAATTAGTGTTTGAAAACATAAATACAGAATGATCATTTTGAGGCTTCCCCTTATTTGTGCAGATCTTTAGAAGAAAACAAAACACTTGTAGGCAACAGTGTCAGAAGGGATCAGAACTGTTTGCTTTCTGTATCTCTGTCTTTGTCATTTTAAGCTCCCTCTTCAGCCCCACAACTCAGCCATTTTTAAGCCAGACCAGACCCTCTATCTCTGGGTTTTGTTCTATGAGCCTCCTGCTGGAAGCTGAGCCCTAAGACAAAGCCCTGTTTACACTAATGGCCCACTAGGCCTTTTTCCACAGAAACAAATAGCAGTGGGGGGAAGTCAATAGAATTTAACATTTTGACATTTTTCCTCCAGCTCTGAAAACCAATATTGACCCAGCTCCCCTGCATGGCTGTCTTTAGTCCAGGACCTTGGCATACAAATCAAGCCAATGCAGCCAGAACCGCAGGCAGCCAGTCGAGGGGTGAGGCCAACAATGGCCTGCCCAGGATGGGGCTCTCCCACTGGGCAGGCAGAGTGGCCACTGTCCCTGGTCTCAAGCTGGTCCACAGAGGCCTGATGTATGAAAGAGCTCATGCTATCCCGCCCGTTTTAATGATTCCGTCCGAGAGGACCAATTGTGTCTGTACTCCAGACCCCGCTGGTGAGTGAGGTGGACAAGTAGAAGGGACAGTGGGGGCGCTCACATGTGCAGAACAACCCCATAGCGGGCCAGTACTTCTCAAAGGCCAGATTACAATCAATTAGAGCCTAATGAGCGGGAAGCTGGACTTGTAACCTGTTGCAGCAGGGTAGTTGTTTAGAAAGCTCCCAGTTGGCAGACACATCAATAACCTCTGAAATAGCTCCAGACTGAAAGCAAGACGCAGCAGGAAGCGCCTGAGTGCGTGGCCATCTATATCCGAGTCCGGCTTCTGCAGCTTTTCTAAACCCGGCTGTGTTGTGCAGACGGAACAGGAACAAACAGCAATACAACAGGCTGCTTTAAAGCATACTTTGCTTTGTGTATTTTTTGACTTCTGTTGATTCTTTTTTTTTAGTCGCTCGGCCTTCATAAAAAGACTTATGGTAACAGCTGGGTGACCCGAAAGCTCATGCGGAGAGAGGTAACAAAAAAAAAAACATGAGAGGCATTCAAAAACAAAGCAGTCAACAGGTTGTATTTTCCTTTCTAGCATGTGTGCGTGAGCCTGCCCGCCTGCTTGTGCCAGCAACTGTAAAAAGGAGGACTTAAGCTTTCACCAGAGAAAGGGCAGAGTGTGGGAGCATGTGTCTTGGCCCGGTGGGGGAGCTCGTCCTCGGGCCGCTCTTACCTGCGGAGCCTCTTTCTCCACAGGGGAGGTTCTTTACATGGCAGGTTGGTTCACCGTGGGGGAACAGGGGATGGTCATATAAGAGAAGGTGAAACAGCAGGAGTAAAAGCGACATTCTGGCCTGAGGTGAAATCAGGAGGGAGTTGAGTTGTGGGGGCAAGTGAATGTAGAAGTCCTTTAAAAATGCTCTCCAACGGGCTTGTTCCAGACATTTCAGCTTCAGTATAATAAAAGTAAGGCATTAGGAATGACATAATAATATTACCCATCCACTAGCTATATTGTTTTTTCCTGTTGTGACCAGATATATGGTAGTAAGTTACAAAGTAATCTACAACTATTCTTACATTCATTGAAACTAAAGATTGGTCTGTGCTTTTCATGCAGCACTAATATCTGTCTGAAGATGAGTCTTGACTCCTAGCAACAACCAACAACGATGGTTTCTCATAAACAGCAACCTTAACCGTGTTGTTTCTGTTTCTAAACCTCACCACACTGTAACCGCTGGGGTCAGATCAGAATGTTTTTGCATTTGCATCTATGATTCCTCAGCCAAAGCAAGACCTGATGCAGAGGTACCCGAGCAGTGCCATTTGTTTGGCTGCCTGTCTGTCTGGTTGTCAGCAAGATTACGCAAAAACTTCCCAGAAGAATTTTAATAAGACTTGGTGGAGAGATGGAGCACGGACACAGGAAGAATCCATTAAATTTTGCTTTGGATCCAGACTACTTTTGTTATTGTGAGATCGGGTCTTGGTGGATGACAGCCTCAGAGTAAATGTCATTCAATTCAATTCAGTTCAGTTCAGTTTTATTTACATATCACCAATTCAGAACATAAGCCATCTCAAGGCACTTCAGTAATGTATCAGTATTACAAAATTTTATTACTAGAAACCCAACCAATCCAAAAATTACCTTTGAACAAACTCTTTTGTGACTTTGGGAGGAAAAAATCCCCTTTACCAGGAAGAAGCCTTGAGCAGAAGTCATTGGGATGAGGGCAAAGACAAACGGGAGAAAGGGATAGCAGATAAAAATCTAACAAATAATGCATAAGAGAACAATAAACAGTAACTGCAGGTCAGAAGCGTGTAGATCTGCAGGAATATATTAATATTCCATTTGGAGGACTCGCTGATTCTTCACTCTATCTTCTACAACGGCATAACATAGAAAGACCCTCTATGTAGAATGAACCATTACAAGCTTTTGTTTTGAGTATAACTGTATTTTAAACATAACATGATCAGATTTTTGTCTATTTTTTAGTGGCATTAGTTAATTCTTTCCTGTTCTATTCTATTTTATACATAATAATGTTATTTTTTATGTCATGGTGCCCATACCAGGGCTCATGCAACCGAAACATAACTTCTTACATTACTCTTTAAACCGAGGGTTTTAGCTGTGTCTGAAATCACTCCGCATTTACTGTATAGTGCACGTCATTTACTGTCCATCGATTTATGTGAGTGTATACATGTATCCACTACTAGTGAGCTGGAAAATTCCACAGTGTATTGAAAAAAAAAGGTCATTTCAAACATCAGTTTTCTGTCCCAGGTTGTACAAATAAAATCTGGCATGAAAAAGGTTCAACAACAACAACAAAAGAACCACTAATAATAACTCACATAATCATCCAGAATAATTCACTACAAATTCATTAACTTAAGAAAATTATGCTGAAAAGTTTAACACATAATAAACAACAACTTTACTTGACTTTATCCTCACATAGCCTTCATGAAATCATCGCACTGTACTCTGTTGAGCTCTGTTCTGTTCTGCAGCAACTCTACTCATAATTTTGGAAGGTCTGTCTTTGCATTGTGTCTTTTAAAGGGGATTACATCATCTATTAACTTAAATAATCATAAAAACCAGCAGCACGTTACACCCTTTTGCTCACTGGCCTCTCATTTTCTTGTTAACTGGAAGGCCTCAACAGATCCACACAAGCCACACAACCAAAACTCAGCTGTCAAACACCTTGTTATTGTCTGTAAAACTGTAAAATGTGCAAATGTCTTGATTGAACTGTTATTCGCAGTAACTGAGCTTTGAGCTCCAGAAGGCCATCGGAGACCGATTCTCTCCTTTCCAGCGGGACGATATTAAAAAGACCTCACCGCTTTAAATCTCCGTCTCCACATGTTCACCTTCTTATGCTGTGATTGATGTGGGAACGCTCACCAGCTCCAGCCGATCATGGTAATATACGATGCTGTTAGTTTCCTCATGGCAAGCGGTTGGATAGCACCGGTCACCACTGTGCTGAAACACTTTTAATCAAGCAGAACCTACTGTGAGAGCCCGAGCCCCGCCCGGCTCCCCACCTGCCAAAACCGAGCAGTTCACCTCAGCAACCTCAAAGCGACGGCTAGTATTTAGTAATATCGTGCGGCGTGTCCAGCAGCTTCCACTATAATGTACCCACTGACAGCACTAACCTCTCACAGGCCCAGCTACCCCCTTCTAAGGTTATATTACAACACAGTGGGAGCTCTGAGAGAGTAGAGGACGGGAAGCGGTGATTGTTTGGAAGTTCTCAAGACAAGCTGGCATGTTCCCAGGCTACGGTGGGGGTAGGCTTTCTCCCAGCATGCCATGCTCTGTGTAGTTTGATTAAAACTGAAGTACACAGGGTTGCTCAAGTATATGTTTTTTTCGTTGTTGGTCCATTTCTTCCAACTAGCCATCACCCCCAGCTTCTTGAGTCAGAAGTGCCCACACATAAAAGCTTGCATTTTGACCCTCAAGACCCCTTTGTGGGTTTTCCCAGCGTCGTTATTCTAGGAAACATAGTGTAGGCGACGCCATTCAGAGCAAAACTGTTTTTGTGGTGAAAAATCACACCGCATGGCAGAGCTGACAGCATGCGAAGGTAATTGTTCCGTGATGAAATACCGCGGGGCAAAGCAGGCCGCGATTTTGCAACACGAAGTATCGCTGTCTGGATCTGACGGAGACGACGCATACGAGGGAGATTACAGATGGCTCGTTTGCATAGGCGTCGGCCAGGATTACGACACTATTGCAGTCCGCTGTGGTTTAACAATCACAGAAGATGAGGACTCGCAGTGAACCCAGTTAAAGAAATGACATCACCATTAGCAGCGGCACGGCCAAAACCTGCAGGTGTTTTTTTCACTCGGCTCAGAATCACTGATCCTGATCAGTAATATTTCCCCAAAACTGTATCGTATGAGGTGATTTGGTTCAGTGTGTAATGTGCTGCAGTGTATGATCTGCCATATTAAGCCCTTTCACAAATGCAAATGATGTGTGACGATATTTTCTTGACATAATTGGTTAACCCAAATCTTTTTTCTTCTTGTAAAATATTCATTAAATCCTTTTTATTGCATGATTAGCTATGAGTAAATATTTATTTTATATGATGTATAAAGCACTAATCTCCCATAAAGTTCTGATAAAGGAAGGGTCTAAACTGATGCAGTAAAAACGCATGAGTTGTGCTATTAGTTTGTAAAATGCTGCAGGGTTAAAACTAATTAATGCAACTTGAATTAATAGGAAAGCATTTTTGTGTTTGAAACCTACCTGCTCAGTACGTGATGACATCTTTCCACTTTCATAAGAGTTTCAAAATAAGCTGCAAAAACCCCCTTTGACATTTGTTTATGGTTTAAAAGATCTTTATCTGTTTTACAGGCAGATTGGTGCTAAACTTAACTGAATAAATCATCTTTAAAGTCTGCTCAGTGTTACCAATTCCTCTTTCACTGCTTCTCTCCTTTTTTAATAAGCATCATACAATAGTGGCCCTATATTTATGAAATTCAAATATTCTTAAATATCATTTCTTCTTAATTTTCAACTACTGGCACAATCCAATCAGAGGATTTCTCCATTAACTCAAATGCCTACTTGATATTGTACTGTAAGTACAAAAAGTTTTGAAACAATGATTTTAGATATTACATTAGAATAAGATCAAGAAATAATTTCATTTGAATAAAAATAAGGTTTACACCATTTGTCTGTGTCTGGGTTTGCCTGCAGTAACCTCTGCGAATACATGACCTTACAAAAGTAGCTAATTGAGGTTAATTATCTGGAGTGACCTTAAGGCTAACGGTGGGGGAAACCAACTGAAAAATAGACCAATGCGGGACAGCTTCTGAGTCGACATAATGGGAGGTTTCCTTGTTCTTCCCATTCTGCCGACAATGTGTGAAAGCAACATAAGCCTGAGTCTGCACATTCTGCCCCTTCGAGTGTGCAGTCCCGACAGTCGGAGCTGATTATTCTGCAGTGTGAAAGGGTTGCAGCTCTGAGAGGTTTTAGGGGCTGACGGCATTGGTAACGCCGACCTCTGACCGTTTGCTTTTGTTGTGCCTTATTAAGTAGGGGAACGCATCGGCCAATGCTTCTTATTACCCTTTCTGTTATGGCAACTACCAAGCAAATAAGCTTCAACTTGCCTCTTGTTACCTAAGCTCTCCATTTGGCCTCTGGCGTCATACAAGTGAAGAGTCTCTTTCCTTGGAGAGCTGCGCTCCCCGAGACCCAGACGAGCACAGGAGCACTTGTCAGGGACCTGCCGTATTGTAGCATGAATGGTGCGGCCTCAATGCAAATTCTTCCACACTCTCAGGCGGCAAAGGCCAGCATTGACTGACTGGTTGTGTTAATTTAGCTGCCTTTCAGTCCTACTTGATCCACAGTCTTCTGGACCTCAATGGTAAAAGAGTTAAAAACATCTGAAGTGTCAGTGCAAGAATGCGCCATTCAGCCCCGAAGCGACGCATCACGAACAAATGTGAGGCAACAAACAGCCAGCTGTGGTTAAACAAACCTGGGAGGTAAACAGCTACAGTTTACCTCACTGCTCATTGATAACCTCATGCACCGAGTGGTTTCAGGGCAGAGTCACTTTAACACGGTGGGGGATCCACAACAACAGGAAGCAAACAAGCTGCAGATTTTGGGGGAGGAAATGCGCGGCTGTTAAACCACAAATGAGTCGTGGAGTGACTGTTTTTTTTTCCTGTGCCCTCTTTCAGTCACTCTGCCCAGTGACAAATCTGCACGGAGGCTCAGGCTGAGGTTAATCAGGGGATGGCCCATGTGCCCTCAGCAGCCCAACGCCCACTCTCGCCAGCCGACTGACTCACATCCAGAGGGCAGCCAGGGTGCAACACGCAGACAAGGCATTTAACTCCGAATTGGTTTGTGTGGACGCCTGTTTTGAGGCCGTGCATCGAAGCCCAGCTGTGATTTACAGGCTGCTTTTGACAAGGTTGCAACCTGTGCCGTACGCCTTTTCCTTACTGGGGAGGAGACACCCTAACAAACTGACTTCATGTGCGTATTACAGCCCAGATCTAAAGATAACACTTTTACAAGGGGCGAGGTGCCTCTTGTGAACCCATTACTTCATGCGTGCAGAATCTCATCTGGCCGCTGAAAAATGACATTAGAATCATTTTCAGAGAACATACACAGAGTGGGATAACATGCCTCCATCGCTGTCTGTGTGTCTGTTTATGGAGCTGTCATGTAATAAATCTAAAGTCCAAGATTAAACATCCTTATAGTTTGGTTTTTGGCCTCCAGCAGAAAATATGATTCCTACTAAATGCTCCACTGTGTTCACCAGTTCTCTGCTGCCTGGCTTTTGGCACTGAGCGGCCAATACTGGGTTAAATCAGGCTTTCTCACTGAAAACAGCTTCTTGTTGCCAAACACAAAGACTAAACTAGAAGAGCAACGTTGTGGAGCCCAGTCTGCCTCCCAGTTCGTCACGTTCTGCTTGGCCACTCTGCTGGGACACCCTTTAATGTAATTTTTCAAGGCAATACGCATCAGTGAAGGGCAGAAATAGCAAAAATATTCTCTGCTGGTGTTGTGATTGTCGTTTCTTTCCTCGTAACATGTGGTTGATGTTGTGAAAGTCTGTATTCTAAACCAAACCGAGATCTTCTGCTTAATCTTAACCATGCAGTTTTGGTGCCGAAACGGAACCAAACAGCGAGTGAAAAAGGAAGTACAACAACCGAAAGCAAGATTTAAAATGAAATTTTAAAAAAAAACATAATGGTTGGACACAATTCTCAGTCTCCTCTTAACTTCCTCAAGCTCTTTTAAACTGGAGAAACTTCTCTATGTATGTTGCTGTCAAATACGGACATTGGTGGCAAAGACGTTGAAAAAATATCTCATTTGTGTCTCTCAGATGCAAGAAGCTGTGACAAAATGAGGAGATAGGTGAGTTGTGAGCCGTAAAACCAAAATCATTAGAGAATGGAAGAAATGGAAATGCTCTGAATTTTAAGGAGAAACTACAGAGCCAGGTGATGACTCTGTCTTATTACCAACAATCATCTGATCCATTTTTAATATATATTAAAAAAGAATCTGTAAAAATATTGATTACAGCAGCTTTAAACCTGCATTAACTCTCATTTCTTGAGCACTTGAAGGCATTGAAACAAGCTGTGAACACAAAACTGGCACATCATCACCTTAGATCACCTTAAATGTCAACTACACACAATTTGGTTGTTCATCTGTAACAACATCAGATAAAACAATTTTTAAAAAAAACTCATAATGTGAAATCAGTAAGTAACCAGTAAATACGGCTGTGAAATGGAAGCACTCAAAGAAAGTACAGTACTTGTGTGAATAATATAGTTACTGCCTATTTATCCCTCTAAAAAGGCTGATCTTTGCTCCTCCTTGACTCTTGTACAGTAGCACTGTGTATGTGTTGATTCTACATTTTTGTAATCCACACATACACGGGGCAGTGGTGGCGCAACGGTTAAGTCTCTGGACTACTGATCAGAAAGTCAGAGGATCCAGTGCCAATGTGGCCACTGCTGGGCCCTTGAGCAAGGTCCTTAACCCTTCCTGCTCCAGGGGCGCTGTCTGATGGCTGATCCTGCTCTCTGACCCCAACTGGGATATACAAAAAAAACCCCAACATTTCACAATACTGTAAAAATGTATTCGTGACAGATGAAGGTTTCTTTCTTCCTTCTCTTCTTTCTATACGTTTTGCAGTTTGTTGGCGTGAGCTGCTTTCTGTGCAGATGCACTGAAAAAGACACACCAGGCAACCTCAGGCAGAGAGAAGTGGCGATAAATGAGGTCTGATGGCAGTTTCGTGACATGTGATGCGTTGACTGTGGTGGGGGATGGCACAGGAGCCTGAGCGAGTGATGAGACGGACGGCGGACAGCTCAGCAGCGCTCCGAAGAGCAGCGTGGAGGCTGAGATGTGATTGGTCTCGCCACTTCCTATTGTTCCCCCTGTCGCTGATAACCTCTGCGACCCGGGCCAAAGGAAGGAAGGCCGTCGCTTGGGGATTGTGGCGGTGGGCCTGTCAGCTCTTTGTCCTCTGATAACTTATTAACCCACAGAGTCCTCCTAGAGAAGAATGATTTCTCACATGGCTCGCCGTATGGTTAACTGAGGGTAAACAGCTTTTCAGGTTGTTTCTGTTCAGAGACAGTGACAGGGACAGAAAGATATGGACACAAACCAGGCAGGGGAAAATAAACAACAAAATAAAAATCCACACTTTCATTCAGATGCCTTTATCTAAAAGCAGTTTGATACAATGGATGTTTTTATATACATCTGTAAAGAGAGTTTTGTCTTGAAAAATGACATGTAATTGATAGCAATGTCATAATATTATCTATATATATATTATATAGAAGAATAGAAGATTTTTATTGTTAATTTCTCTACATATCCACGACATACAGAGGAACCGAAAAGACGTTTCTCTCTCACCTTTGAACTAATGCCATACATTCAATTTTAAAAAAGAATAAAGGGCCGCCGTATAGCTCACTGAGTTAAGGCGTTACCATGTGGGCGCAGGTCGCCAGCAGCGGTCATGAGTTCGAGTCTGGCTCACGACCCTTTGCTGCATGTCTCTCTTCTCTACCCCCTTTCACTCTGTCTATCAATAAAACTTAAAAAAGCTCCCCCCAAAAAATAATATTTAAAAAAGAATAAAAATACTGTATAAATAAAATAAAATAAAATGAAATAAACCTGGCTGCACAGTGGCTCGGTTGGTAGTAGCGTCGCCTCACAGCTAGAAGATCCCCGGTTCGCGTCCCGGTTTGGAAGTCAGGGATCTTTCTGTGTGGAGTTTGCATGTTCTCCCTGTGCAGCGTGGGTTTTCACCGGGTACTCCAGCTTCCTCCCACAGTCCAAAAACATGCTGAGGTTAACTGATTATTCTAAATTGTCTGTAGGTGTGAATGAGAGTGTGCTTGTTTGTCTCTATATGTAGCCCTGTGATAGACTGGCGACCTGTTCAGGGTGTCCCCTGCCTTCGCCCTGAGTTGACTGGGATAGGCTCCAGTCCCCCCGCGACCCTACAGAGGATTAAGCGGTGTAGAGATAATGGATGGATGGATGAAATAAACCTATATACACTGCCGGTAGTGCAATATAGTGACAGCTTATTGAGGTGATAGTAGTGCAATATGGTAGTAGTTTGTACAGCAGTGCAAATGGTTCAGGAAGTTTAGACGGATGGCAGATTTTGATATAATGTAACAGACAGTGAGTGTATGAGTCTTTATGTGCAAGATATGTGCAGATATCTAATGTAACTGTTATTGATCCCCAGTATTGTTCCATTCTATTCATAGTTAACCTTAACTATACATACTAGGAGCAGTGGGCTGCCGCAGTGCAGCGCCTGGGGAGCAGTCAGGAGTTAAAGGCCTTGCTCAAGGGCCCACAGTGATAGTGACTGTCGCTCTCACTTTCCCTCTTGCCAGTCAGGGGGGCTTGAACAGGCAACCCACCAGTTACAAGTTCACTTCACAAACCACTAGCCCAACTGCCCCAAAGAAGAATAAAGAGAAGAAGAGCAGAATTAATTCCAGTTACGAAGGTAGTGCAAAAAGTTCTTGGCCTCCCCCAGAAATAAGGAAGACATCTTGTTTCTGAGGGACATCTGTGTACTATAAAGCTTCATATCAGTGTCCACAAGAACTCAAATGTTTGAAGCAATCGATGGAAGAAGAAGAGAAGAGCTTCGAGATGCTGTTGCTCCAGGACACAGGACACAGAAACTGTTGCTTCATGCATCTTACTGACTTCTTTTTCCCTAAACTGAAATCCAACTTGTGTGGTCGCCATTTTTAGAGTAATGATGATGCGATGCATGAGGCTGAGGAGAATCCGGAGGCTCAAGATGTGACTTTCTTCCGCAAAGGGAAACAATGCAAGAACAATCGTTCTCCTGTGACGCTTTTCTGGTGAGGCTGAGAACTTTACCCTCGTAAGAGCCAGACTTTGCTTTGATTCAGTGCAGTCCAACAGATAATGCTGATATTGTCACAATCACAAGCTCAAAGCGGGTGAACAGTGTAAGCAGTCATTCACTAATTAACCCAGCTGATGAGGCCTGCAGGGCTGAATGCGGTCGGGACACAAGGACACGAGGACACACCAGAGTCAGACAGGGTCACTCTGCACCTCGGGCACATAGCTGATGTCATGTGTCTGCTGCCTTAAATTGTGCACTGTTCGGCTTAAGTGTAGGTCGCACCCTGGCATTTTTACAAACCCTTCAGCTGTTTCACTTCAAAGGAAGAAAATGGACCAAATTGTTTCATGTGCAAAGAGTCAAACTGCCTAAAGTCTGAAAAACTGAAAGAAGAATTCAACCTGTTGTCTGGAGGTCTAAAAATACCTCTGCAGCGGCTCATGTGTGATAATGAGGAGCATGCAGTGGAGAAAGGGAAGGAAGCAATGGAGATGGAACCAATGGGCTTCACCAGTGAGTTTGTGAATAAAGCTGCGGATGACCATGAAATAATCATTTGTGCCGTTTCCTATGAAAAACAACATGTAGAGCACAGATGTTGATCCTAAAGGAGCATGTTAATATTTCAGATTTAAATGCGTCACTTAAGGCACAGACACATTCTTCCCTCCTGAACATAAAGACGGGGGACAAAGTGAACTGTACCGTCAGTGACATGTTGGCTTACAGCTCCATGGAGATTTAACTAGAACAGGTATGAAAGCTGTACAATGAAATGATCGAGGGAATATTGCCGTGAGTCATCCGATTTCAGCACTGATGGCATTAGTGTAATTTAATACATTCTCTGGAGAGATGGAGGAGGAGCCAATACCATTACAGGGGATTAAATGGACTTGGTTCTCAGCTGAAACCTTTGGAAAGAGTAAAAAAGACACAAATCAAACCATCATTTTACATTTGAGAGAACAACTTGTTGTTCTGTCTATTAGTATTGCACTACTAATCATCATTGTAAGTGATTAAAAAATGCATATATATTCACGGATTTGATTGCTTTTGCACCTGCTTTACACATGTATCTCCTCAATTAAACTTTAAAAAGTCAGAAACAAATTACTGATCTGATACAAGTGAAGCTGGTAAATGTATTAAGATTATTTTAATTTTGAAAAATTACTGTATTTTTATGATTATGATGATTTATGATTTATGAGAAAGTTGTTTTCCACCGTTTTACATTTTTGCAACCCTAGATATTACAACCCTGGATATTAATTTTCTTTATTTTGTTTGTGTGTTTATTTTTTAAATATCTAATTTATTTATTTATTTACTTATTTATTTTACAGTGTATAAGTAGTCTAATTAGTCAAATAAATGAACCCACCTGTGTGTCTTTTCATGGAGGTTGTGTAGGAGATATTTAACGTTATTTAAAACTCCTCTAAAAAGCATCTAAAATATGAATTAATTATTAATATTTAATCAATGAAATTAAATTAGATTAATTTTAATGCGTCGTAAAAGCACAGGAAGTTAAAATTAACTACATCCTGTCCAGGAGCCATTCCGCTATCATTTAGCATTAAACAGCCTACTTCTATAAATACATAATTTTATTTGAATTTTTAAAATATATTACAGTGTTGTATTGGTACTTTTAAGCGAAAGATAAGAGTGAATGTATTAAATTTAAAATGACAGTGTTGTGTAGCAGAACTCAGTTTGGTGCTAAACGGTGGTTGCTAACCGCCATCTTGTGGTGAACAGGAAGAACCGCATTCATAGGTGGAGGTTATCAAGGTCGTCTCACCGGTAACAACTAAATTATCTTCGTGTTTTCACGCTGAATCGTCTCGTATAACAAACTGTTCATGGTTTATTGTCATGTAATGGTGTGATAAGGTCGTAGGTTTATCCTCGGTGTAAATAATGAGGCCAGTGGGAGTTATTAGTCCAAAATGAACCAACTCTCTTCATTAAAAAACAGGCCTCAGTGTGGCCCGGGGCGCCGTCTTAATGCTGCAGAACAGACTTTCTGACATGATCCACAAACAGGTCTGTGCGCTGATACTGCTGTGACATTTGAGGTGAGGACAATAATGTTTTGTTGGTGCCCCTGATCACATCTCACCATTGTCAGGACGTACACTAATCCTCCTGCAGGCGAGATTACAGCTGTGCTAAAGCTCACTGTGGGACCAGACTAGTTCCTGGTGTTGTGAAACAGTAGGTTACTCAATCCGTTGGTTTTGAACTGACACACGTAAGCTGTCATATTTAAACTGTTTTAATCAAATTGGGTTTGAGGAGAGCAGGAAAACTGACTTTTCTTCAATAAATAATTGGTATTATTGTTAAAATTTGCTTCAAAATCACTATTGTCACAGAAACATCTGTGACAACCTAAATCAAAAAATACAATCAAAACATAATGAAGTCAAGTGTATCAGGGAGTGACATCTTTTAAAATTGTTTGTAGATGTATTTGAATTTTTCGAAATTTTGTCTAATTTTATTTCCCTTATTGGGGAACATTTTCACTGAAAAAGAAATACTTACAATAGCAGTAGTAGTAGTAGTAGTAGTAGTACAGTAGTTAAATCAACTTCTCAAACAGTGGCTAATAGTTCAGCTGGAGAATGATTACTAATATATTTCTAAACGCTGTCTGATTTCTAATACATAGTTAATTCTTTTACTCATATAGAACTATTTTCTCTCATCTCATTTGATTTTCAACTGACACACACACATAAATTGTCTTCTTGAGCTGATTTAATTAAACTGAACCTTAAGGAGATCAGCAAAAGTGACTGTTCCTCTAAAAATAGTGCTTTCGTTAGTATTTGCTGTAAAATCACCAACATCAGAAAAGTGTATCATGGAGTAAGGTTAAAAAAAGGAAACAAGTGCTGAACAGTTCTAAGTATATTTTATGAATTTATGTAATATTTTATGCCTCTAATGCCAAAGCACATCTCAGAAGCAATGGCTAATAACTAAGCTGGAGAATTACAAATAGGTTTTTAAACACATTGCCTGGTTTCTAATACCTAGCCAATTCTTTTATTCTTATATACTGTTTAATTGAACTATTTTCTCTCATTATCTCACCTTGTTTTTACTCATTTCTAACTCTTCACAGTCAAGCCCTCCTTTAAGCAGCCTGGATCAACCTGTGTGGCATTAGTAAATTGCTAAACAGCCTGTACGCTTTCTAAACAGTCTCCAAAGGTCCAAAATACAAATCTTTGTCTTCGGTTTTCTACTCTTTGCTGTAATTAAGACTTTGCACCCCTGTTTGACACAAAAGATGCCACCAACCGAGGATGCCTGGTGACGGGACACAAACTCCTCTCTGTTCAAACATCATGTCACCGAGCTGCTGCTGCTGAATGTGTCTGTTTACTGGGCTTTTGTTTAATTAGCGCTGGATTGCCAAGGCTGACGTGGTAAACAATTAGGGAGAAATTCTGTCGCATTAGCTGCTGTGAAAGATTCCGATCTTAACTCCGCGAAACTGACTCATAAGAGCCTAATCCTGTTGATGGAAACAGAATCCCACCCGTGTCAAAACGGCCCGCTGCCCCAGGTGCAGCAGCCACACAGGCCCTGGCTTGTCCCCCTTTATTACAGCTGATGAATTGAGAGGACCCTCTTGGGCACGCAGCCCAGGCTGTGGTTTGGCTAATTAGAGGGTCTGTTTTCTCATAAATATCTATAGTGATGAAAATTAGCCAAATAAAGGCCGCAGTTACAGCCTGTGAAAGTGTGAGATGCAAATTCTGCTGACCGCAAATTCTGCAGAGTGACACTGTGGAGGAAAAGCTGACTGGAGATGTCAAAATTCTAACTATGAAATGAAAAAAAAATGACTTTATTCAGCTTATTTGTAACAACATCGGCAAGCAGCTTTTTCTAAATTACCAAAGAGGACCCATGATCATTAATTAGTACATTCAACTGCAATTGAGGCAGATTAGGCATCTGTTAAGTGCAGTTTAACAGCTGATAATGAGCTCAGGACTGATTGTTATCTCAGTATCTTTTAGTGTCAGTGACAGCAAGGATGGTCCCGTAATCACATTGTCTTTACTAACTCTTACTGATAGCTGTAAACAAAGGCTCAAGCCTCCCTGAGATAAGAAACCGTCCGCCCTAATGGCAGGTTTAACATTAATGTAGAAAACATTGGTTTTGGCCTGACTGTGCTGTAAATTCAATTGCCTAAGACTTTAAATGTGTCTCAGTGCTTCCCAGAATATTCCTTGCTAATTTATTTGAATTGTCATAATAAATGTAAATGAATAGTAGCTGCATATCAGGAAAACAGGTTCACTTAAGATTTAAGCTATAAAGCACATCAGAGTTTTGGTTGCTTCTCTCTATCATGGCATAATTTGTCTAGCATTTAGAAGTAGTTACTAATAGTATTAATGTTTTGATAAGAGGACTTTTGGGTTGCCAGATCATTAAAAATCCCATTTAAGTTGTGTATCCATATCTCTTCAATCTCTATCTGTATCAGCAAACTTTTTTTTTTAAAATGGATGACCCCTTTCTGAAAAGGAGCTACATAACATCTGGGCCATTGATTAAAAACTTTTAAATGCTTATATTTTCATTTTTGGTGTCTTGTTGTAGTGGAACCCTTTGTTGATGGCTCACTAATAATTATAGTTGCAGGTCTCATGTTTTTCTATAATCTGGCAACCAAAAGGTGTACTTAATAATCGACAAATTCTAAATAAATTATGTATTTGGACTTTGTGGCTTTAAGATCCACACCAACTAAGAAACACAGGACTCTGATTTAAATAATTACAGTTAAGTTTAAATCTGTCAAAATTGTATCCATTTCCAGTGTATGTGCATTGAAGCATGTTGCATGCTGGGCAAGTCATGGTCATTCAAACACATGTTAAACTATTAATGTCTGTCTCCAATCATTGATTTTTGAAATTAAGCCCCTTTCTGGCATACACTCCTTTCCAGTTATCTGACAACAACCAGGTGTGTGTCCATGTCCACCTTGGTCATTTTTCCATTAAACTTGTGATGGCAGTCTTACCATGTAAGACTTGATAACATTTTTGTACCACATTTTCGCACCACAATTGGTCAAAAAAAACTTCACAGAGGGCACAAAAGGCTTGTTTCTAGTTCACTTTTTTGCTCTACAGTTTCACATCTATTACACTTAGGAATGTCCATAATAATAAAACTTTACGATGATAAAATAAGTGACTGACAGCTCAGATGCTGTTACTATTTTTGGAAAATGTTCACAGGAGCTAATGTTCAGTTTTTGTGAGCTTGTTGTGGGAGTTTGCCCTCTGCGTTTATTTAGTAACTGCAGCATCAAACAGTAGCAGAATCCATCTGTATGTCTATATAAGCAAAAGAGTTGAGCACATTTACACACGTGAACAACAGTGCAGGAAACTTTATTTACTACTTAAAATACATATGAATAATAATACAATATAAATAATAAATTATCTCTTACATGGACACAGGTTACAACAGCAGGTCGCACTGTGAACTTTGCTGTTGTTTAAATAAAAGTTAGAATATCATCACATATGGACAGAATTTTCACTGAGTGGGGAAATTAAACACGCACTAGGCTTGATGTTGGATGAGTTTGTTATTGGTTTTAAAAATGCCTTTTTGTTTTGTCTTATATGTTATACATCTCCTGATGTACTGTGCAATCTTGGGTCAATGACAGATATCACAGCTCTGTCACTGAAGTGCTTTTGTCTGAAAGAAGCTCTGTGGACATTAATGCAAATGTGACTTATGACCGAATGACTTCATGTCACTTTCACAGATTAATGAGACCAGCAATATTATGTATCCTATGTCAAAAAGGGCTTTATATATTGAGTACAGTCTCGTACAAATCATCCCCTTCTGCCTTGAACAGGCTCTACACTGTTGGTTTCTACCATCCTCCTCACCCTTTGCCACTCACTGCAGCTCCAGCACACCAGCTCACTACGACTCTGCTCAGACACTGTAAAGCTGCTCAGCCCTACACAACTGCAAGTTGTAATCTTGTGATAATTTAGCTGTACATGTTTGACTAATTCTGATGAAGGATAATGACACAGAAAGCCCCACAGTAGATTAGATTGGTTCCTTATGTGTTTGTTACATGTGAAACATTGGAAATCTGAACATGTGTTTTGGTGCACTGCAGTTTAACAGTGGAAATCCTTAGCCATTTGCTTGACCCCTCTCTTGACGTGTCTTCTAGAACAAAAAAACCACAATGTGGACATTTTAACAAGGGATAAAACTTGATTTTTAACTGAGTGGGAATTATGACCTGTTTAAGTTTGAGGCAAGTTTCCTCCTTTAGCAGATGAATTTGGAAACAGCTTTCTCACGTCAAACTCTGCACATACATGAAGGATGAATGTCCAACAATTAATCTCGTTTTTGTCTTTTTTAGAAAGAAGAACCAAATTTCTACTCTCTGAAATGGAATGAACATGATCTTTTGGTCTTTATTCCTCTTGTTAAGGTTCAGAAGAGTCACAAGTCTCATGCGAGCTCCAGTTTCTCCTCTCAGGCTCTCCTACAGCGTCTGGAATATCTCCACCATGGGAAAGATTCGGATCCACTGTCATCCAATAATGACGCACCAGTGAGGTATCAGCTGACTGACACACACCTCACATGACACCCATATCTGCTGAGGGACTGCTGTTGTAGTGGCTGCCAGCAGCGTTACTGTAGGCAGTGCTTGGTTTAGAGCTCCTTATCACTCTTTTGATCACAAATCATGAAAAATAAAAAATGATCCACAACAAACACTAATATCCTTTAACACAGATTTCAACAATATGCTACAAAACCCAACAATGGTAAAACTAAAACTACTGTGTAACCAGTTTAGCAGTTTGCTAGTGGAGGAACTATTTAAAGTTCTGAAATGTTATACCTCTGTTGGAGACTGCTGCTGTAAGAACACTGTGTGTATTACGTGATCAGAAGTACCACTCTATATTTATCAAATCATGGGGCATGCCGTGCTGCATGCACAAGAACGCCCACCCAAAGGACATACAGCATGGTGCTTGGCGGGACACTGACCTTCATCTCCTGCAGACCAGAATCACAGCTGAAGCACGACAGGTAGGAAGCCTGTTTGGATGTACAAGCACAGCAAGATAGGTAGCAGTAGAAAAAAAGCTAATACTTCCTGTTTTCATTCAAAATATTTAAGTTAATTTAATTGGCGATAGAGAGCCTAGGAAATTTACATTGCACTATATTGTATTACATTGTACCTCATAGGTAGATGTGCAGTTAAAGTCGCTATGCTGGTATTTTTTAATTGCATGACTAGCTTTATTAATCTGCTTATTTATTTAACTTGTTCCAGTCTGGGGTTTGGTATTAATGCTTGTGATATCATTACTGTAATGCTTTGCTAAAAAATTTAACAGTCTGAAATTTCATTATTAATTTTTCAATTATCTCACAAATGCAAAATTGTCTTACAGTTTAATTTTAATTATTCAAATTTTAGTTGTTGCTTCAGAAATAAAGAAAAAAATGACTTAATATTCAAATTTTCTTTTGCGCTTGTGATTGGACGATGCCATTAGAGCCCGCGGGGAGAAGTCTGCAGCCAGCCTTGGACCCAGTGGGGCAGTCACATTATCTATGTAGCACATCTGGCCATGCAGTAATGTATGTGCTACTCTGTTTTGGTGGGCTCACATAAGTGAGCATTTCTCAAAAGTTGAAGCTTATTGTTCCAATTAATCAGAGCTTCAAATGCCTTTTTGAGAAAATATAAGCTAATAAATTATTGAATTCAACAATAACAGTAAAGAAAGGACAACGTCATAATAATGTTACAGATAATGTATTCTTCCTAGCATTTTTTAAATACCTAACATATTGTATAGCCGATAGATTATTGGTTGCGGGACAGAGTCTGGCTGTAGTCTCAGAACCATCACAAGCACAAAATATATTGCCAATGGAAAATTTGAGTATTAAGTCATTATTATTTTATTCATAATTAAAATTCTTAAACAATTAAAAAATCTATTGAGAGACGAACATCTGTTTCTGAAGTAAGGAAAATAAATCGATAATAAAGGTTTCAATCCCGTTTGGCACTAACTGAACAAATAACTGCTAACTATGTGTTACCTGTGCCAGAATATTTTTTTGTGTTTGTACTGAGAACTCATGATGATGCTAAAATTACCTGAAAGTAATACATCTACTTTTAAAAGTGGTCAGTCTTATATTACAGCTTTTTAAAAACTTTTGCAGGTTGTATTGATCCCGAGTCAGAATGGATGACTTTGAATACAGCGTGGAGATCTGTGACCGCGACTGGGAATGCTTCTTTGCAGAATGCGAGGAGTGTAATCTGCTTCCTCCGTCACTGGCAGGTGTGGATGACTCGGGGATGAGTGACATTGATGATACAGGGGCCATTCTCGCTAAAAGGGCTCAGAGAGTCGAGCTAACAACAGGCTTTTCAGAGACTGACCGCCCTATTGATGGACCCCCGCACTGCGAGGGCTCTCCTGTGGAGCATTACCTCAGCAAACACAGCGTCGGTGGAATGGAGAGCGTCCTCTCAGGCAGTGAGGAGGACTTACACCTGCAGTCTGTCAATATTTTCTTTGAAAGGCTGAAAAGTCTCACAGAGGCTGAGCAGCCCTCCGAGCCAAGCCAAGAGAGAGATGGAAAAAACAGAGAGGCAATACAAGAGGAGCAGCAGTGTAGTGATGGGCAACGTGCCAGTGGAAGTGCTTTGCCAGGAAACATCCCCAAGTTAAACTCTCTGCCTGCCAGGGGTGAAGCAGCAATTGGCAAAGAGACGGCAAGGCCTCTCGACACCATCAGGAGCATAAACACAATGAAAAAAGTCGAGGCTGAGTCCAGTATTTGTCCAGAACCTGCAGTCAGTAACTCAGAGCTGGAGACTAACAAATCAGCCGCAACAGAGTTATTCATCAGAGAGGAAGCCTGCACAGAAACCAGAGTAAATGAGGTAATATATCAGTCTCATGACTCACCAGACGGGGTTGTCTGCTCAGAAACAACAGCGCACACTTGCAATGTGGAAACGTGTGCACCTCTGGATGACGTAAAGCAGGAAGGATTGTTGGCACCTCTCAGTGTAGATAACATTAAATGGAGGGAAGATCAAACTTTTAATGTGCTGCAGTCAGATACAGCAAGTACAAACAAAACAGTGAGCCAAGAATCATCTCCATCTGCCTCCATCAAAAGAAAAAGGAGAAAGAAGAGGCGGCTCAGTGTGGAGCAGGGCGAGGGGGGGATTGGATATGAGAGGCAGGTTTCATTCAAGCAAAGTGATTCAGAGGAAGAGCGGTATGTTTTAAGACGAGGAGCGACTCTGTGTTTATCTGAGGATTTTAATCCATTGTATTTAAATGAACCTCAGAAAAACCCTTTCACTCCTTATTCACTAGCCAGCAGTTTCCCAGTGGATATGTATGCTAAGGATGTAAAAGTAAATGATCTTTCTCACTCTGTTCCTCCATGCGATAGTCAATACCAGTATTTGCCAGACAGTGTAGTCAGACAGAAAAGGTGTACAGCTACAGGCTCAGCTGAAAATATATCGACTAACAATAAGTCAGTAACCCCGCTGAGTCAAACTGATCACAATTTGATGTCGGTGCCAAACAGGCGTGCTAATGTAGCAACAAATTTACAGCCTCACAGCAAGTTACAGGTAGAAGAATCAGCTGGACTGAATACATATTCTGGAAGCCCAGTTTTAGTTACTGAAGCTGTAACTGATAAGTCAGACGTGACCGGAGAAAATCTAAGAAAGGACGTCCAAGCAGTGGCTGTCCAGCAGTCTGAGGAAATAATACCGTCTGTCAGTGCCTGTGAAAATGATCTAAATCTAAAATGTTCTCCAGCAGAGGTCGAATCAGCAGCTCACAGTCTTCTACTGCGTGTAGACTCAAATGCTCCTGCTGTGGAAGTCAGCCAAAATGACAAACTATCCACTGCAATGTCAGTCCTGGCCGGAGAGGCTGGAAATTCTGGCAGAGATGAGCACACACTGTGTCAAAGGGAGGTTGAGCCCCAACAACAGCTGGAAAGTGACAGTCACAACACAGACCAATATAGCACCCCACTGGAAGAGAAGTTTTCTGTGTCTGCAACTGCTGGGATTATTTCTCACGCTCTTAACACAAAACCTCAGCAGTTCGAAACTGGATCGTTTCCATTCCAAGATGAGATTTCCAATGAAGAGACCTCCGCTAATTTGACTTCAGATTGTATTAATTCATTGAAGGATAAAAGCTGTACATATAAAAGTCCATCCAATTTAGCTATAAATAATACAGTAGAGCAAACACAACCTTCTACTGAGGTTCAGACTTTGTCCAAATATCATATCTTTCCAGGGAAAAACACAAAAGTTGAGAGAGCTCAATTAGCAGAACAGGCAGAAATCCAGTCATCATTGTCTGAAGACTTACTAACAAGTCCTTCAGATATCACGCATATATCATCCTGCTGCACTCTGGATACAGAATCTCTTATGTCCCTCTCAAATGAAGGTTTGACAGACATGTCGGAAAGTTCTTGTTCATCTGTCAGCGAGCACGATTCTGAATGTCAAGGAGAAAAAAAAGCACTAATCCTGGCAAAACACAAGGAAGAAGATGTTACATCTGAACCCAGAAGTGAACCAGGATCAGAATGCGTCTTATTATGTGGAACAGAAGGTGCCATAACACCATCCAAAGCTGAATGCAAACCTGAAAGAGAATTAAATTCAGTCTTTGCCATGTCTTCTTTTTGGAGTGAGATGGAGAAGCTGACAATAAATGACATTTTGGGTTTACGAATGACCAACAAGAGAGCCCTACCGCCTCTACAGGAAATTGAGGAAACCAACATGTTTGCAGTGACCGATTCCAGCTTTTTTGCTCAAGTGGATGAGTCCAGGCCCAAGAAAAGCCATGAGGAAACATCCAGTGTTCTTGATTCTGTAGGATCAAGTTTAGATTCTTCTTCTTCAAGACGTTTTATGTGGGGGAGCGAACCTGTCCCGGTGAGTCAAGGCGCAGATGTTTACCCGGAGAATATGATGCTGACATCTATAACTGACACGTCTCAAACTGTCATCTCTGAAAGGGCTCAGAAGGGCCTCAGAAAGATTTACAAAAATGTCAGCGTGCAAAATTTACATGCCCTGGAATCTGAGATGTTCAGCTACAGACGGAAAGGTGACACTTTACAAACCTTAGATGAAGGAGAATCAGAGTATTTCACTGAGGGATTTGTGCCTAAGCAAGAAAAAGACATCTCGTCTTTGACAGACACGTACAGCATCTCTCTCACAGATATATTTCAGTACTTTTTTGGAGGAAAGCAATCTGTTCCCAGCCAGTCAGCTACAGATAATGTAACTGCCTTCTACACTGATGGAGATTCTGTCCCTGAAACATACGATCACTTTTTCTCTGAGTTTGATACAGAAACTTTCTTCTACCCTCTCATCACAGCTGAAGATAAGGCCAAAGACAAGCCAGTTCCCATCTTTTCCTACTCTCGCTCAGCTAATAGAAATCTGCAGTTCCCAGAGGCTTATGATTATTTCTTTGCATCGTCATCGTCTGATGATTCTTCTGTGGAATCTGACGAGGAAGATAACAGTGGCCCTGTGAGGGTGGTGACCAGGTTCAACCATGAGGCAAGCTCAGCACCGATTTCAACAGACATATATGAGAATTTTTTCACAGATAACGACGTCAGACAAAATTTCTTCTGGAAAACAACATTTTCCTTCAGGAACATTAATTTTACAACGTCTACAGTTCAGAAGTCGAGATCAACCTCTCCGACTCCTGTACCTGTGAGGCCAAGTGGCAGATACCTTCCAAGGACAGCTTCTTCACTGAATGTTCTTGGAAATCATGATGTGATGTGTCCAGATCCACTGATCTATCACTTGGAGGAAAGAATCTCCAGACAACTAGCAAAGCAGCCTTTCGGATACGAAGACATACAGACGACTGTTTCAAATCCAAGTAAGTTCCTGTTTAAGATATCGATGCATACAGTAACCATAGATATCATTGGCTTTCAGCATTTACTGTTAGAGTCACTGCCATGTGAATTGGTGGAATAGGAATCCTTTACTGGAGTTATTAAAGATATCATCAACTTTGGTTGGTTTGTAGACACCTGATTCAGAATCACAAAGCACATATTTATGGTGCACATAAAAAAGACATTTTTTAAATTTCTGCTCCTTGAAATTTAATGGGAGAAAGGTAAAACTATAGAGACGTGATAATGTACAATGTAAAGAAGTGTAGGGTCGTCACTAAAACTTAAAATACAAGATTTGGATGTGAGAAACCCAAAGTGTTGTTTATGCTTTCATCCTTTTTTATACCTACTAATTCTGATCAGACCTATTCTAGTATGTGCTGGATGAGGTGAGACAAACCCATTTAATTTTACATAGACAGACTTGAAGCTTATGTTTAAGTCGTTATTGCACAAAACCGCCAAATCTTCAGCAGTACTTGGTTGCTTTGCATCCTATTTAAACTGGATTTCATCAACATCAGGTGATTATTGTCATCAAATGAGTTTCCCAACTTTAAGCTTGAAATTTCTGAGCAGCTTTGAGCAACACTAATTTGGATGACGTGATTCTAAAAACAAAATCAAGGCTGGTTTAACTCTAACAGACAGTGTCTTTGTTAAACCATGTTAGGTATATATACATATTACTTTCACTGAAACAGTACATCTGTCATATGTGACAGTTAAGCTCTTTTTGTTTTCCTCACATGTGATCAGTTATAATGTAGAACTCGTTAGTCAGTCAGCTGTTACAGTCATGACCGGGACGGATTCTCTTTCCTCAGCTGTCAGGCGACACTGACTGACTGCAGGCACGTAGTGATGAAGCCAAGAGGAATGGTAGTACGTGATAACTCGACTTCACTCAATGAGTGTCTTCTCTAAGCTGCCAGGGAGGCGCGCACCTTTAAGTTGGGCTGTGAAGGAAAATTAAATTACCTTGTCTTCAGGAGGCTTTATGCATAATGTGTACATGTAAATCCCTCTTCTTAAAAATCATTAGACAGTAACTCATGAATATGACATGTAATGCTGAGGGCTTATCTTTAAGGATTATTTTTAAGGCCACAAGAGTCACAGTTTCAATGACCAGTGGCATCAAGCAGCCTTGTTTGTTTGTAGAACTGTAAGCTGTCCAGGTGTTGGAAACCAGCTGGGTCATAGTGTGACAAAAGAGGAAGTCCCAGCATATTACTGGGAGCTTGTCTACAGCTGTTGGCGTTTCATTACCGATTATAATGTCCCTAAACTCCCAGTAGGCTTCTGTGTGGCTCTGTGAGTAGTTATCATCCTGTGTGTTGTGTTTTCATTAACAGCTTAATGATCGAAGATGTTTTCTATCTGTGCAGGGTTGGATGCCTCACTGCTGCCCCTTAAACAATCAGATATGTGTCTGGTTTGTATTGCATTTGCTTCATGGGTGCTGAAGACTGCAAACCCACAAGTGGGAGATGCCTGGAAGGCTGGTATGTATGATAATTTGTAGTGTTAATGTAGTTTAATACTTTAGACAACCTGCAAATCTTGCTTTTTGAAGACTGAAATTGCAAAGCAGTTATTCATTCAGACACTATTTTTCTGTCTGTGCAACATTTAAATACAATGTTGAAATCAATACATTAGAGTTTGTTTAAGGACTGCAAAGGAAGAGGCTGTAAAACATGTAAAACCAATAAATATTGTCTTAAAATCAGCAGTAGGCTTCAATAGAAACATCTTCAGGAAAAACAAACTTTACATGAATGAAAAAATTAAGAAGAAATTTACAAGTCTTGTGTGTAATGTGATGACCTTTATTTGTATTTTCACACAGTACTGCTGGCGAATGTAAGCGCTCTGTCGGCCATCCGATACCTGCGTAAGTACGTCAAAGTGAAAGCGGCCAGTGAGACGAAACTGCATCAAGCCGCACTGACTGATTCTTGAACGGATTCCTTCTGGCTCGGAATACGTTATGGTTGAAGTGATTCATTTTTCCATGAGGACCTGAAATGAGATGTTGTTGGACCTGAGTGCGTCAGGGAATTTTGATGTGTTCTTACTTGTTTGCACTATCTTAAGTTTCGTTTATCCTAATATCGGTTGTTTTACTTCTTGTTCATGAGCAAGGACCATACTGTCGATCAGATGCGCATTGGCTGTTTTAAAGTGAGAAGTATGATAAGCGGCTGAGGTGTGAGGAAGGCTTTGTTGAGGATCAGTGGGAGCTCAAGGGGTGGCAGACCCCCACGTAAAAGAGAAAGAAAAGAGGCATAAGTAGAGGGTTGGAGGGTGGGGCATGGCAAGAACAAACTAGTGTGCAGGGCAGGTAAACAATTATGGGCACATGGCAAGAATGGCAGAGTTTAAGGGTGTGGTCCTGCTCCTGAACTTCAGATAAACATTTTACCTCCATCTAAACAATTTTACTTTGCCCCCTTAACATCTGAAAGCATACATATCAAATATAAAATGACCAAAGGCAAGATGAGACATATTTATTTATGTGAAAGAAGGCTTTAGAGATCTGTAAATAAAGTTTAAGTATGTACTGGAAGGAGATTAGAGGCAGGTTTACTCAGAGCTGTACAGACTTGAGATGATAGATGGGTGTGTGATAAATGGATTAAATTGAGACACTTGCAGAATGTAGGATGAACGGTTGATGGGCTTATTTGCATTCTATTCATTTTTTATTGCAGATGCTTATATCCATAATAACAACTATCACACATATTTATTGCACAGGTGCAATATTTAACGCTAGAATTTAACAACACTTACAAAAGTAATATTCATTTTGGGGACGGTATTCTGTGCCAGTATCAGTTATATATGACATGCAGGGCATTTTATTTTCATGATGGGTCATTTATAGATGACTGTCCACTATTGTTATGTGAGCTTCACTGAGCTGTTTATGTCTTTCAGTTACACTACAGTAAACTGTGTCTTTGAGTTGTGTGCCGAGTCTGTTATTCAGAATAGATTTAAACCCTCCAAACACTAGAGGGCGACATAAACTCATGTAAGAACCTGAACTGGAGGGTTACAGCAGTTTTCAGATGATTTACAAACACTGTTCATTCCAAAAACGTAAGTATAGATCAAAACTTTTAGTTTAAGCTACCAATTAACATCATAAATTGTTAAAATGTAAATATTTAGAGGAGGACCTACCATCAATTTCTCTTGAAAGATCAAAAATTTCACCAGCAGATGGCAAAGTTGAGTTATAAAATGTGTTCTCACAGCAAAAAAACCCCAAAAATCCAACTTGGGTTTTGATGCATTTCCTCAAATGCATAAGGATATTCAAGTATGTATTTATCTAAAACCCCAGTACTATGTCCCACATAGACTGCAAAGTAATGTTTGATTGATTAGAAAAGGTCTTGGCTTTGCTTTTAAAATGAGGTAGTAATGCAGCATGTATCCAGGCGAACTGTTCCTTTAATTTGGATGCAACGACACAGAATGATATGTCATCAGATTTTGAAATTACTCTGTGCACGTGGAGGATAGAAGCATGTTGCAACCTGTGGGATCTGCAATTTGTGTAGATGTTAAACTTAATGATATGGTCTGGTCTCTGCTTTGTCACAATTGCTCAACATGTAGTTAAGAAAACAGAAAAGAAGTAAAAATAGAGTCAAATAATAGTAAATAAATAAATAAATAAATAAATACAAGTGTTGTTATTCTGGTTCTGATGGAATTGTAACAGTTCCATGAACTATCACCTACTTTTTGTTTTCTAACAATTAGCCCCCATACTTATTTCCTATAAATACAAGAGTGTCAAGGCTGTAAGAACAGACACAAACTGGTTGATACATTTTTACAGTTTTATTAGATATAAATAAACACCTCAAACGAAAATGAAAAAAGTCACACATGTATCAGTACTGTACAGTATTAA
Organism: Dascyllus trimaculatus; assembly: GCA_024666655.1. NCBI lineage: Eukaryota > Metazoa > Chordata > Actinopteri > Pomacentridae > Dascyllus > Dascyllus trimaculatus. The sequence goes on from CM045452.1 coordinate 26,192,238, forward strand.
TAGCAATATTAGCACCTTTAAGGCAGTTATTTGAATCCACATCTATTTGCCTTTAGTGTAATATAACAAATGTACAACATTTACAAAAATATACATACATTCTCTACTATAACAAGCCCTGATGGAATGCTTTTTATAGCTTTAATTCAGAACAAAAGGAAACGTATAACAGTAAGCAAAACGGACAGCCTGTTAGAAAATCCTTTAAATCTTAGAAAACTGGAGGTACTACATTTTAAACCGTTGACAGTGCAGCTGTATATTACAATAAAAAATAACTTTAAAGCTCCGCTGTCTTCTTTTTAAATGCTACATATCGGACATCTGTAGTTTTTCACTTTCATCATGTTTTGCTACTTGCCATTTTCTTTCATACCTGCATTCTCCGCTCGACTACCTCTCATCTAACAAAGCAGTTCCTGGGATTTGTCGGTTCGTACTGTACACAACAGCAGCAACACCGGCTGTGCTTGTTGGCTTTTATTATCCCTCTCTGATAGAGATCTGTTGTTTGCACACGTCCAGACGAGTGCCGGTGCTATTGTCTTGCTTTATGACCATCTCTGCTGGGTTGCCATGGCACCAAGGCCTCTGGCCCCAAAGTCTAATCCCATCCAGTGTGTCGAAATTCCAGACGTTGGCTGAATCATTCCAGTATCACAGTCGTAGTCCCAAATGTTGTCATAGTCCATTTCCTGGTCATCTGGTTCTGTGGGTTCGAGGTACGAATGGTGATCTATAGGATGAAAGAAGATTCCCAGGCTTTAAGTTTCAAGCCGTGAAAGACAAACCTCGCCCTGACTGAATAAACTTGGACACAGTCCCACAGTAATCATAGTGTGATTTGCATTGTCACATATTATAATCTGTTACTGTAAAACCAGTAGTGTGACATGCCACTGCTACCGCACCTTCACTTGCTATTTCTGTTCTGATAGCATACATACAGCATCTCAAATGAAATCTCTTGTCTTATCGCACATTTAAAAATAATCTGCAATCACCAGATAAAGGCTAGTGCTGTTTCGTATGCGACAAAAGAGCCTGAGTATTCTTGTGCCCAGTTGTGTGCTGTCAATCATAGCAGAGGAGTGAATCCGGTCTGTGGAACAGTGTTCTCTTACACTGAGGACATCTGCACTAAGCTCCCATTTCATTGTCACATTTGCTGCACCTTCACTTCTGTAACCTTTGACCTTCTGTCTACCTGCTGACAGACTGAAGAGTTCAGTCAATCCGAAGTGCATGCAGTGTTAGATTTATGGCGTAATGGAGAGCAAGCAATGCTCTGTGTCCTTGGTGGTATTTAGGAAGGCGGCTCACTGCACTGACTTTCATAACTCACACTTGTGTGGAAATATAATCCTGTAGTGTTTCAGATTTGAAAGAGTGCCCATTGTTGCTTCATAGAACTATAAAGTTTATCCAGCTCTGCCAGGAAAATAACACTCTACGTGTGACAAGATCAAACATCTTTAAGTTAAAGATATTTTTATTAAGGCTTGAACACGCTTGAATGCCACACACTATACATAAACAGAGGAATGTTTCATCAGGTTTAGGAATACATGCCTTCAGTTCTTACCTGGTGAGTAACCATAAGGCAGCTGAGCGTTGTTCCTCACAGAGCTCGACGGGAGAAGTATCTGTCAACAGATGTGAAAACAGAGAATGTTACATCCCGCGATCAACTACAACAAACACTCTCAAGTTTCCTAAAATATGTGTTTCATCTGAAGCACCTGTTCAAATATCACCTGCAGCACAAGTATGTATACTCGCTCTACCACCATGTAGCATTTAACTTTGTACTACAGCATTCCAAGAAACTGGAGTGTCCTGAGAGATGAGTGTATCTGTGCTTCTCACCTGCTCTTGCATTTGGCTGGGCAGAGGCAGTAGCTTTAGCCTTGCCACGGCATCAGCTCTCTGCTCTGATTGGCTTTGAGGCGTCTCCATCTCCAGGCCCCGAGTGTGACCCTGGGAGTTGGTCAGGACCAGGCTTCTCCTGCAGCGTCTGCCCATTGGAGGGGTGTGGAGCTGGAAGGAGGAGGGCAGGAGCTCCTGCTGGTGGTGTCGGAGGTGGATCGGTTCGTTCCAGCGGTGCTGCTAAAGAACAGAGTGGGATATGTCAGAGTAGTGCAGCTATAAGCTTGTAAAGCAGGAGTTTAGATGATTAACATGAAGGATCATTTCACACGTTTGGCAAAATTTGGCAATTAATGTTTTTCTGTGTAATGGAGCTGCTTTGATGTGATTGTACAAAAATACTTTAGCTTTTATGAAAGATTTGACGGTGACAAAAAACACTACCACCATGACCAAAGCCGTGTGTGCGTACATGTTTATGTGTGTTTGCACTGCTTGATATCACACAGGCTGCGGAGGTGTAAACTGAAGCAATGGATCCAGTATCATTGACCCACTTACCACTGGTCTGGCCTCATCCAGAGAGTAGATTTCAGGGCTGCAGGGCTCATCATACAGAGGCGACAAGGGTTGTCGTGGGGCGCACATGTCTGAGTGGCGCTGGGGGGTGTTCAGGGAGTAGCTCAGGGACGTCTGTGGAGTGCTCCAGCTGTTAGACTGAGGATTCAAACAGAGCCGAGAGTTAGTTTACACCAAGCGAGGAAAGACAAATCAATCACCAAGTTTACTTCCGTCTTTCTGTTTGTCACACCTCAAGTGATTGACGCAGTAAACAATTACATAATCCACAAATAGTGTTGGGCTTTACGATCTGATTACTAAACTCAGGTTTTGGACTACTGCCAGATATGATCTTAAACAGTGGCGTAGCAGAGATATAAGTATAGTAAATGTTTTTATAATGGAGATTTAATTCCCTGCACAGTTGAGTAGCTCAATCTTTCCATCTCAGTTTGCATAAATGCCGACGTTACTCCGTTTGTTAACACCATACACATGACGACCCTCAGCCTACTGCTCGGTGCGTCTATTTTAGTTGCTGTGCACATGACATGTAAAATAAGTCAACAGTCTCAAAGGGAATATTCAGTGATCAAGTTAAGACGCCAGACTGAATTACCTTGATGAGCGGGGCTTTCTCCAGCCGCTGTGGGCTGACACGATGTAGGCCAGAGTAGGGAGTGCTGTAAATCTGCGACTGCACCGAGCTCTCTGCAGGCTGCAGGTAGGAGCTGTGCTGTGGGGAGGAGTAGCGCTGTGACAAAGGTCGAAGGTCGCGCTCGGGCCTGGTGTGGGAGGACATGCTGTTGGTTCTGCTGCCCAGCCGAGCAGTCTCAGTCGAGGAGGGGCGACTGGAGCTGTACTGTAAGGAGAAACAAACGCACCCAGGGAAGAAGTCAGCCGAGAGTTGTGGCTTTATTACATGTGTGAGACTTCAACATCTGAGTCCTAGTTTAGTCAACATTATGAACTCTCTCTACAGCATTAGTTTTCTGTATCGTTTTGTGTTTTTTTTTGTAAACAGAGCATGTGAGAAAAAAAGTTTCCATTAATTTAATTGGTTGAGTGGTAGCTCAGATCTGAAGGTGAACAGCAACATTTCTCCTGGGCATTCGGCCCTCTCCACTTTAAGCTAATTGGTTGGGCAGGCGGCCTGCATGGCCCCTCTCCTGGGGGAGTTTGGTCAGATGTCCTGATAATGCTGAGTGCTTCAGTACTTCTCAAAGAGTCTGAACTCAACAAGCAAACTTTTCACTCCTCGAGCAGGATCTCAGGGTTTCTTATTTCCCTGCATTTAAAAGTTGTTTTGATGGTTAAATGTTTTGCAAAAAAAAAATTAGCCTGAGGATCAACACCTGAGCATTTGTAACAGGAGCACTTTGGTTTCTAGACATTGCTTAATAATTAACTGTGCTAAAGAAAGGTGTTGCTGCTCAGCTCCACCAAAACAAACATGAGTCTTTTATAGCACGTGTACAATCCACTGCTCCCATATTTATATCTGGGTCAATATTGTAGTGTTGATTAGGTTTATTACTTGAAGAATATGTAAACAGCTGACTTACACAGAGGGGCTCAGAGTATCCAGGGGTGACAGGGTTCTCCTCATGAACTGGTAACTGAAGGTTTAGGGACCCATGTCCAGTTGTTGACTGGCTGAATTTATGATGTTCTATTTTTCCTTGACTGTTTCCACTCCATCTGTCAAACTGTGGGGCCTGGAGATAAAATGACACAAAAATTAGATGGAAAATTTAGCTGCAAGCAAAGTCTTTTTTTAGACTTCTATTGTGCTGGTGGTTGTAGTGGAGGTAGAGGAAGTCAGTTCATAGTCATCATCCGTGTAAATTTACAAAGGAGGCGAGGCCAGGTTTTTGATTTCCTTTATCACATTTTCTTATGGTTAACTTCACACCACTCGCAAGATCACAAAAGATATATCGCTCGTTAGCAGCTGTGAGTAACATAATAATTTTCTGCCTGTGAACGGAAGCAGAGAAGGCCTTACCTCCTTGTTGGTCGGGGTGTAGATGATGTCATACACAGGGGGCGGAGGGCTGAGAACGGGCACGTCAGCAGCTTTAAAATGCTGGATCCAGTCGCAGAACTCGGCCCTATCCAGACAGGACACCACTATGGGGTTGATCAGCTTCCCTGGGAAGAGAAGAGGGGAGGACAAAGGCCATCATTTGGTCCACTTGCTCACTGGAATGTGCTATAGCAAGATTGTTATTCAGCAGGGATAAAACCAGCTCATTCATGGAGGGGTTACACTCCGTGACGCGAGCAGAGTCATGGAAAAGGCCACTTTGCATCAAACATGCGTAAGAATGTACACTCATTACAATCCCTTTAACATGTCAGTTTAAATGACGGCGTGTTAAAGAGACAGATCCAGTGAATTTACCTTCAATCTTAAAGGTGTTGGGCTTGACGTCCTGACAAGGCGTGGTCACTGTAATCATGTTGAGCGGAAGTTTTCCCTGTAATCATAATGACTCGTTATCACAACGTCCTGATGCAAACACTCAATAAACAGGATGCATGCAACTCAGGGTATGGTGAAAGTATAGTACCTTATAGAAGAGGCCATCATTTTCCTCTGATAGGATGATCAGGGTTGATGGATACATCACCAGTAGTCTGTCGCTCTGTTCCTGTGGACATACGATTAGAGTTAGCTTCACACAGTCTGTGTGACATATTTAATTATTCTTATCCAGTAGCAAAATTCTACTGTCACTCTAACTCCAGTTTACCACTTTTCTACCATCCGTTGTTGATTGTCATTGTGTCAAAAGGCATCACGTAGAAATCTGTTTAAGCCTGAACTTTTTAGATCTGCATGATGGATAAGTTCCTTGTTAAGGGTTTCTGTTTTTCACACTCTGTGCAAGTCTTGATACTGTACAAGACAGACAGGCACCAAATACACCTAAAGGTGAGAAAAGCAAGCACTGATAACTCCAGCAGAGATAAGACTAGTACAAAGTACAAAGGTAAGCGTGGGACCTGGTGCAAACTTGAAACAAAAATGCCAGTGTTATCCTTTAATACTGTGTTGGGAGGCATGCTTTAAATCCCAGTAAGGACTTCAGTCAAACCAGTTAGTAGGGCATTTAAAGGTGCGGCAGACTCAGAGTTTATGTTTCCTCTCTCTCTTGGGAGGGTGTGTCCGGACAGACAGCTGACATTCCAGCTGTGAGGTGAGTCGAGTCACTGCGTGAGCCGAGCAAATGCCTCTCACACACCCAGGCCCTAAATCTCACACACTTCAATCGGGCTGCCGCCATTTCCCACAGTGAATTAATTACAGATATCCATGCAAGCTGTGTCATGACTACTGTTTTTATTGGCTGCAACGTGAAGCTGTATTCGCGTTATTTATTTGTCTTGATGTCTGATTTGGTTTGCATGGAGTCAGATTTTTCATCAGGTGGTTGCAGGTGTCTGACCCTGTTGTACACCTTGACAGAAAAATAAAGACGATAGGAGATGTGCAATTTGGCAAAATATGGCCTCCGCCCTCCTCACTCACTCCTTACATTGTGTTGAGGTAATGTGTGTATTGCCCAATTTGAAAACTATGTGTGAGTCACCTGGGTTTAGAGCTGTTGATACTCTGCCTTTATTCACCATGTGAAAAATTCCCAGGGTTTGCAAACATGTATGCATCATGAGTTACAGTCTGCTGTACTGTACATTTCCATAAACGGTCAAGTGACAACGAATAATGATTCAGTGTTGATAAGCTGCGGTGATGTCGTACCTGACAAGGCAGGTGTTGTAGTCGAACTTTAGTTACATAGGTGATGGGACCCAGGCTGTCCCGCTGAGAACCCTCCCACTCGTAGATGGGCTCTCTGTTGATGGAGTTTCTCAGTTCCTCTCTTCCCTCAGGAGTCTCGTCCTTGTTTAGCTACAGTAAGCACACAGGAGGTTTACAGAAGTTAGAATCATCACAAAGTAAATATGAAGAGAGCTCTGCCCTTAAGTAAATTTAAACATGCTGATTTGGCCTCCTTCCCTGGAATGTCACTAATGTTTCTACATCGAAAATGCTTCTAAGCCGAGGCTTATAAAGGAATCAGCAGCTCATTTGTTTTCTTCTTTCGTGACACATCTAGGTTCGCACGTTTCATCAACCCTCTCCCCACCTGTGGGTGTAGAGTCAGCACTTTAACTTTGTGCAGATGTGAGGGTTAGTTTGATGCAGCCCACGATGAGGTCAAGGCCGCTCCCTAGTATCCAGGCCTCAGGGAGAGGCAGCAGTGGCCCGCTTGACTCACCTAATTTATACACTCACACACATCCTGCTTTATAAGAAATGGTTGAAGCCACACCATTTTTATTTTTATGGCTGGATTAAAAAGAAAAACCAAGTGCTCAAATTTGGAAACAAAAAGCCACAAAAGCCTTTTTTATGCTGCCTAAAATAATATAACTTTTCCCAAACACCAAAAAAAAGAAGTGTTGCTGAACTTACTTTCACTCTGGTGTAGTTTTCAGGTGCGATTGCAGTGCCTCCATTGGCCTCAATGTTTTCTTTCAGCAGGCCAAACCAGAGGTCCATCTCTTCTTGGTTGGCACAGTAGACGATGATGGGGTTAAGACTGACGCCTGCAGGGTGTAAAGGTCACGAGGTCAGTAAGGGAAAGTGTCACCCAGGTCTCTCTTACTAAGCTTTTTTTCCAATTAAGCTTTTTGCCATGTCAGCACATCCTTGCAGTTCACACTTTTGGAAGTTGTTTAATAAATGCAATAAACGTTAACATATGTTAGGACGGTAAACCACATTTCAGGCCTATTATGGAAAAGCACCCTTTGACCTGCTGTGTTTGGCATTTAAAGATTGCAGGAGACTCTCCCTCCCACAAACTGCTAACCCAGGAGGAATGAACAGGGCCTTGGATGAATAGAGCTGGAATCTCCCTCTACCTATCAGTCCCACACATACCAGAGATAACCAGCACAGCTAGTCTATTCCATCCCAGCCCTGTGGCTTTGTACCATAATTGTCTGGAATCATGGCCCGTAGACTGCTTTTTAATCATCAGCTACTCTGGACTCATCTGTTGACTTTTCTTTTCATTCCAGCTCCTAATTGTAGACCTTGACCACAGTTCTCCCTCACAATGTTATGTTTTTCTACTCCCTACAAAGGTGTTTTTCACAGTTCAAGCAAGGCGAGCATTGTGAAAACTCTCATTCAAAGTCTCGATCACTTTACAGAGGTCATTAACTATTGTTTAAAGTAATTATCCATCATTATCTAACTTTCACAGCCGCATTAATTCAGACCACGTGAAGGCTGCCAGGAATTTTTACACATCCTCTCGTGCCGTATTCGCTTCGTCACCCTCTAACTCACCAACGCCACATTTTTTGGCTCGGTGAGGGGAAGTCGCTGGGCTCGCGAGGGAAATATCTACATCACATCTCTCACTTGACTCAGAATTTCGTCACGCTTCCTCCGCATGTTTCCTGTCAGTGATGCCGCCCGTAAGGTAAATAAAGGTTTGCATCGGACAATGAAAATAACTGAAACATGATGCCGTGAAATAGCAAACTTGATCTGGGAAATAGCTAAATCAATTTTATGAGAAAACAACCCAAGAGTGTCAATATTGTGACAGCAGAGATTTCAGGAAGATAGGCGTATAAACACAGAAACTTTACACCTTTGTGAATGGGATGGACTTTTCACACGTTGGATTGTTTTTTTTGCTCAGTAATTTAACATTAATCCCTGACTTGATTTTGTTTCCCACACAAGAACCAAAGCCACTTCGCCCTTACAGCAACTTATTTCTTCTTAAGGAATAAAAGAATCTAGTTTTTTTTGTGTGGTGTCCATTCAGAGTTCAAAAGCTAAGTGGCATTTCTAACAGGCATTAACCTGAGCAGTTATTGGAATGTGACCATAGATTATATGCAGTGACAAGGCTAAGAGCGGTAGCTGGGCTTTCCTGCGCGACAGCTGGACTGACTGAAGTGCACCTGTTGTCTAACAAGCAGGGCCTTTAAGGCTGCTTTGGCCCTCTGACCGAGGGTGAATGGGGGCCCAGCTCTAGTTAGTCTTGGGCTTGAGTGGAGGTGAAGAGGTGAGGGGGCCGGTCGCGGCACCTTTGAATCACTGGAATGTGATAACATAGGAAAAGCTGCAGCCTGAAAATAGTGCGGGGTTTCTTGGTGGTTTTCTAAGTGAGGAGAATTTTTTACTTTGATCCATAACTGATGAGAGGGACGAACATAGCAGGCCAGCAGTAGAGGGGAAAAATAAAAACAGTGACAGATTCTGAGCATTAAATTGAGTTAAATATGCTCCTTCTCTAATTTATCCACCTTTTTTGATCCACTGGTTGACAACCCTCCCGCTGGGTTCAGTCTGAGTGATTGATTAGCTGATTTCAATGCAGCCAATAAAACAAAACGGATTATTAAGACATACCAGGGCACGGTGCCAACACGTTCTCTGTAGTGAAGTTAAACTTACCGTTTATTTGAAACGCAAATTCCTGGGGCTGGCTGTGATTGCAGTTCTGTTGCAGGTTGCAGATGGTGAGTTCTTTCAATGGAAGAGTCCCCTACACACAAAACAACACTGAAGTTCAATCACACTTCTGTGGGTGAAAACATTCTCCTGAACTAAATGCAGTGCTGTATTGTGCTCCATTTGAGACGATTTTTAAGCTCTAAATTTTAAAATTAATCACCATGACACTGAGGTCAGCCTTGTAAGCCAATGACGTATTGATGTCTACCCTCCATTTACCACCATCTATAGTCTGACTAATGCTGTAACACAGGTGCTTAGCTGTCTCTTTTTGACGTGGAGTTGAGTTTTCAGCAGTGAGGCGATGATTAATGGCTGCTCATGCTTTATGAGACAAATGAGGTAACAGAATCATACTTCATGTTTACCAACATAGTGCTGGTTGGCAGGGTACGCCTGTCAGATGGTATGGTGACATAATATAAAACCTATAAAAAATAAATCCTGACATAGTGATGAACCATAGATCTGAAAGAAGAGATGCGACTGTGTTGAGTTTAGAAAATCATACCTGGTATGTCAATCCGGTTGTGTTGTTGGAGACAAAATGAAGGTGTGTCTGGAAGAGATCCAGGTAGCAGTCATGTATATCCTTTAGAGAAAGTAGGAGAAGGTGAGCGATGTGTTAGAGATGTCATGTGATACAAACTTAAATTTGGAATCTGTAAAACCTGCTGGTTTAGTGTAGATGTGCTGAAACTTTGCATGCACAAAGGTAGTTGTGGAGATTCATGTTTTATTCCGGTCTAATTTCTTTCTTGATGTTTCCGTCAAGTGAGGAGAAGAGTCAAATATTGCAACCTCGCTGTAATTTGAAGATTAATCATTAGTCAAACCTCAGCCAGGAGTTCTTATGTATGTCAGTTTTGGCAGTTTTTTTGTACTGTAACATCTTGTTCTTGTATCATCTGCTGATTCACGGAGCACCTACGGGAAATTTGAATTTTGCGGCTTTACTTTCTTTTATCATGCAATATGTTCTTTTGCTGCCGTGATGTCACTCCATCTATCAATGTTCCTCTCTACTTTTTAACAGAGCTGTTGTGTCACAGCTTTGATAAATTGCCGTTCCCACCGTGTGGAGCCGGCACATCCTCTATCAGTACGTGGGATCAGAGGAACTCTCTCTACCCTGAGGTTTTCTCTCGGAGATGTTTCGCAACCGCAGCAGAAACAAGCATGTCCAAACACAGGCTGCGGTCCGCTTTGTGGAAAACTGATTGGATTATTCACTGGCAGCCACCACGTCAAAGCCAGCAGCCAGTTTCTGTGTATTTGGTGGCTGCAGAGCAACATCCTGTTACTCTCCATCTGTTTTTTTGGTTTTGACACTCACAGGGTTCACATTGATGACTGGCCTGATGTGTCATTGTAGGCTTGGTCAATGTTTAAGACCGCATTAACCACAAGAAGGATTGTGTAGCTTTATCTTTGTTTTCTTTTGTTGTTGCTTTCCTGAGATTTCAACATACAGCCTGTCAGATGTTGTTTTGCTCCACTCACCTGGCAGTGGAGGAAACGGAAACGGACTTTGGAGCTGTGAATCATCCGTCCGTAGTTCTTCACATTGATGCTGCTCTTTTTCCAGCCACTGGCCGGGTCATAAGGAAACGGAGGATCCCATTTTATGTTCTCTATCGTCTGCAGATCTTTAGGGGACATTTCCTGCAACCAGTCATATTGTTAGTAAAGATGATGAATAAACCCTTGAGGCCTGGCGTTAAAATCAGAAGAGAGGCTGCAATAAAAATCTTACGGCACAGGTGTTCACACTCATAGAAGAGCATTTCTGTTTGGTATGCAGATGGTTGAGTTTCATGTTATCGCCGTGTCCTACGAGCTGATGGAGTTTCTTACCTTCCTGGGGGTGACTGTGCACAGGATATTAATGATGCTGTTGGACTTCTCCTGTCCCTCTTGGGGATTCTTCTTGCGAAACAGGCGACTGCTGCAAACGAGAGAATAAAGCCATGTGTTACTCCTCACTCTCCATTGTTTACCATCTACTCCATGTTTGCTGTTTAGTTAAATTCCCAACTGCAGTGTCAACAGGAACCTTTTCCTGTTTATGGGAGTTCACTCCTGTCTACTGTTGTCAGATGGAGAGATGGCCTAAATGTGTTTTGTGTGACTGTTTTGCACTTTAAATTCAGAATTGAGTTTTCACGGCAGATTGACTTTTAATCAAGTCGCGTGTCTCCTCATAAAAATCAATCCGAGCTGCTTCTTTTGTCCTTTTTCCATCAATGCCAGCCATTTAATGATAAGAACAATCAGGTCTTGTCTTCCTGATAGCGAGGACATGCATAAGAAAATCAGCATTGAATATCCCTCTTTGTTTTGCGTGACCCTCATCTGTTACCATTACTGTCACATCTTTATGAGGAAGCTCCTTTACTGCAAAGATAAGGCTCGGGGACTGCTTTTACAAACGCAGCTTGTAGTTTATCTGCTTATCTGTACATATGTGTGCCAGTGTCCTCGGTGCAACAACGCAGGCTTTTGTTTTCATGGTGGGAATCAAGGACGGTCTATTCAGGAAGTTCATGTTGAGCATTAATCACTAATTAGTGTCTGGTGAATGATGCTATTCCATTAAATCTCTTAGTAAAATTTACTCATACACAGAGAAAAACATAATAAGCACATACTCCCATGCATTTTGCAGTTGCAATGTGAAGGAGGAATGCATTGCAGATAATAGACAGGTAGTGGATTTGCACACCCAGCATTCTCCAAGTCACTGCTGTGGCATTCAGCACCACTCATTTCCCTTCTCTGTGGGGAATACCTGAGCCTGGCCTGATTCACCAACACAAAGACTTAGTAGGGTACACATGAAACAAGAACACTGAATGTATTGTTCGAGCTGAACCATCGATCCGTCTTGGAAGGTGTATCAGTGTTCAAGCTTCAGCCGTTAAATTTTGAAACCTAACGTTTGTTTTTTTGTTGTTTTTTTTTAAAGTTGCCTCTGTTTTTATGTGAAAACTAAAAGGTGCATGGCACATTTGACAAAACCAGAATCATTACACAGCACAGGACAGAAGAGGGGAGGTGAGGCTAATTAGAATCAGATGTGTTGGTCCAGTAGAGTTGGCTGTACCAAGCGTAACATGCCCAGGCATATAATCCTGGAGGATTAAAGAAAACTGAAGAGAAAACTAAGTGTAACGCAAAAATGTCAGACATTTCCTGTATTCATGTTCAGAGCCTCCAGGTCAGATCAGTACAAGCCATTAACTTATATATCTGGAGTCATGAACCAGATCTTATCATTTAATAACTGTAATTGTGATCATGATAATGAATGGGGTCAGGTCCTGATTTTTTTTGGAGGGAAACCAGATTCACTGACAGCTGGCAGATCGTCTTCACAGAGATGCAAAGAGGAGGCAAATGGTAACTGGATCATTGACACTGTTGGCCAGACGGGCACCAGTCAGGCACGACTCTGGGACTCTCCTGTATTACCATATGATCCTTATTCCGGCCTCACAAAATTCACAGCCTCTGTTTAACCCCACTGCTCAAACCCTAAAGAAATACCAAGAATTCCTTCCAGCTGAAACACGCCATCTGAAATAACTAACTGCAGTCAAGGCCATGACATGTGCTCTGTGTACACTCTGTCACAAGTGCAGTGCGAATACCTGGACAGGTTGAGTTGTTCTTACCTGTTTCTGCGTATAAAACTCTTGCTGGAGAATCTGAAGTTGTGCTGGGGGACACATGACATGCTGCTCCCCATGCTGCTGTGCTCTGTGGGGCTTTGCGCTGCTCTGTAGAATAAAGTGTACTCCCTCTGTGATGGCTGAGTGTAAATCCAAGAGTGCAGTGTGCTCCCTACTCAAGTCTGACTTGTACTGAGTGAGAAGTGGGCTGGGTGAGGGCTGTAGAGTCAGACTGTGAGAGTGTGTCTGCGTAAAAGGGGTGGAGTTTGGGGCTGCGTCACAGTGTGTGTGGTGAATAAGCAGCGGGACTCACACTCCCTCTGAGTTGCCTCTGTCTGCTAAATCAATCCCAACAACAAAGGCAGGGGGTTCGGGCAGAAGTGTGCCATTTCACACCTTCCAGGAGCCAAATGGAGCTCATTGTAGGGTCCCAACTGCAATCAGCGGTCACTAAACACACTGGATGGTGTGTGTCAATCAGACGGCAAGATGGGAACTTCTCATGACATGCCCAGACATGAAAATGCCTCCACACTTAAGTATTCTATTTATTACTGGCCCTCATACTTTCAACACATTTTGAAACTTAAGTGTCTGGGAAGTTTTGTATTACAGCAAGTGTGCCTGTTGTTTCTGTTTAGCGGTTTGAAAATGAAACACAATGTAGGTGTGTTTCGTATATTTAACCTGACGAGGGGAAATGTATCTGGTGTCATACTGTTTCCAGGCACGAGCTTCTGTCTGTCAGTGAGATATGAGGAGAGGATAGTTTGAACAGGATGCTTCTGAAGTCAAAGGCCAAAATTTTCATAAGACAAGAAGAGTATGCAAACATATCTTGTTTGCATTTTAGGTAGTTCCTCCGAAATGAAATATCTGCCACCTGAAAGTAAGCAGAAGACTTAGACCATGCAGTTTTAAAATCCGTTTGTCTCCTCCTTACATATTTTTAATGTTTTAAAGTCAGTCAGTCACATTAGCCTTTTTACTTTCACATTTAGACATTTAGGAATTAGGTCAATAGTCGACTTTAGGTTGCAACACTCTTGACTCACATGATAAAACATGTAATTTTCCAGTGCTGGTCTTTCAGTGGACAGTGACAAGCGGTCATATCAATCAGACGCAGGAGTCAAACCCTCGTGATCACGTTGTGCTGGCTCATTAATTAGATCATTGTCTGTGGTGCACTGCTGCGCTCTCGTCATGAAATGAGATGCGTGCTGCTGCGGTTTGTCAGTTAATCTCATCCTGTCGAACCGGTTGTTAAAACGGATACACCTGAGGCACCAACAGTCATCAGCCGCTTCACTGTAGAGCTGTTGTCACTTCCAGCCTCCGACATTGTTCTCTAAAACCTTGTTTGAGTGGTCGACTAATTTAATCAACAGGGACTGACCTAGAGTGAATGTGAATGAAGTTAATATAACGTCTTGGTGAGAGACAGACAAGATATGAGGGAGACCAGATAAGGAAGGGGTTCAGATAAGGAAAAACTTCACCTGGGACAAAAATGTATCTCAGGAAGAGCAGTTTCAAGTAACATAAATTTGGGTAGCAGTTGCCGAGCCACATTCCTTCAACACTTTCTCTTACCTTCCAGGTATGCTATGAATCACAAGGAAAAACATCAACTGACATTTAAATTATTTTGTAGGTTGGTACCTCAATGTTTTATTTTAAATTACTAGGTAGGAGCATGGATCTGTACCAGTGTGTACAATCCATTTATGTACTATTCCCTATTTATTTTAAACACATTTCCAGTTTTTGCTAATACATTTTTGCAATTACATTCAACCAGAACCAATTCAAAGGGAACCTAAGGAAAATGACAACATATATTTTTTAAAATATTCTGGATTGTAAGCCTATCTGTGGCAAAATCCTTATCTCTCGAATCAGTTTTTATTTAAGTTGTTTTTCTGATCAGTTGAAAGCATTAGGAATATTCTACTGAGTAATCCTTCAGATTACACTGTGATTAGTACAATTCTGCCAAAAATATAATCATTTACATCCGCACAAAAGCACCTTTCCCGTCACGTCTCCATCATCATGGAAAATCTGGGAGATGCACTTGATAGCGTGCACCGTCAGAAAAGTGACTCACCTTTCTCATCGGCCGGGAAGAAAAATTTTTTTTTTTTTCACTGTGAACACGTTACAGTATGATGTTTGTGTTTCGATTATCATCCAGCCTCGACCAGCGTTGTTCCTTTCACAAGAATTCCCCAATCCATTGCACAAGGAGACTACATCATAAACCCATGGTGGTGAGACAGATACTAATTTTCCCTGTGAAATGTTAGGTACCACCTTAGATTTCTCACCAGCTACTTAATGTGTTGTCCTAAACTCTCCAGAAAACTGAAGGATTAGAAAGACATTCATGACTTCCAGACTGTGGAGATTTGGCCTAAAGCCCCAAAGCATTTAATCAGAAAATAGCTTTGTTGACATGCGTTAAGTCGTTCTGCCTGCTGTGATTCACCAAATATGTCCAAAATAGGAGCTATAACAAGTGTTTTTTTTTAGTCGTGAAAATTCAATTCATTCAATAAAAGACAATCACCAACACAGTCCCGCATTGTGTCCTGGAAACACTTCTTTACATTTCTGCTGCTATTTCTACGTAAGCAACAATCTCAGAAGTCCCTTATTCTCTTGAAATCCTCCATTAAAGAACTAGAAGAATAACAAAATTTAATAGGAGGCAAAGGCAGAAAGAATTTATTTATTCTAAACAGGAACAAATGATTTGATTAAGCATTTACATGGTTTTAGGCTCTGATATTTCACTATTAAACAGCTTACGAAAAGGTTAGCACCAACCCCATCGATCTGAAACTATTAAATATTTGGCTATTATTTAGATTATTAGTGATATATTTGGGTGCATGCAAATGCAGCTAATGTTTTATTTTAAGAAAGCTCTAATAATTATTACCCTTAATTGTAATTTAATGCTAATAACATAAACATGAAAATATATATAAAAAAAAACATTACACAGGCATGTCACAGCCTGATATTTATGTGCTTGCATGTTGAAAAGCTGTGAAAGTATGTGCTAACTGCTTACTACAGGTTGTCATGCTAACATGATGCTAACTGTTAGCTTTATGATGTACTAGCATATCACAAGAACATGATAAGTCATAGCTTGTTAAATGTTAGCATGCTAACATCATAACCCACAACAGAATATTGTAACATAACAGTTGACTTATCATGTTACATGCTAAAATAGGTAATAACTGCTTGTTAGCTAAATGTTAGTACGATAACAGTAACTGCTTGCTAGACATTAGCTTGTAACATGCTAACAGTTTAAACTTGACAGGCTAATGGCGAACGTTTACCATGTTAACATTTTTTAAATGATTCAGTACATTAATGTTTTAAAAGCTTTATTTATTATGTACTATGTTTTCAAAAAATACTAATTTTAAATAACTGATAGAATTATTTTATTGTCTGTTGTTCGAAAACATTGAATATTCCTTCTGATTTTGGCTGATCTGGTCTGACTGCTAACATGACAACTATTAGCTTTTTAACATACTAGCATATCACGTCAACATGATAACTCTTCGCTTGTTCAATGTTAGCATGTTAAAATGATACCTCACAATAGAATACTGTAACATAATATTTGATCTTTTGCCTTTTTTTGGGCATGTAACATGATAACTGTTGTGCTTTTTAAATGTTAGTAAGTTAAAATAATTACTTGCAAGACGTTAGCTTGTTAACATGCTAAAAAGTTTAAGCTGGACCAGCCGATGTTGCACATTTACCATATTTACTTTCTAAGTTCACATTTTTAAAATTAATTATGTAATACATTTTCACAAAACTATTTCAATAATTAATTTTAATATCTGTCTATTGTTGTCTATTCTGTGTATTTCTAGTATTACTTTAGGCAGGAAAGCTTTAAACACTAAAATCGATTATGCAAATGAGTCAGTTATTATGGCTACTTATGTGTCAACAGTGTTTCAAAACTGTGAACGTATTAAAAACTGAACATACTGTATTTAACTTTCCAAGTTAAAAATACAACCTTATTCAGTTGAAGGCCATATAATGCCCGATTCTGGGTCTGCATTTAGGCCAAACTTTTTTTGACTTTAGTCAAAACAAGCAGACCAAATGTTTTTCCACCACTAATTCCATCAGTTCTGTGAAATCAAGTACAATATCACCTTGCCTTTGAGGAGACACTGGTACAAACTGTGCTCTGTTTTCCTAATTTTAATGTTCATTGTGTGAGAAGCAGTACTTAAAACTCTTGTGTTGGCTAGAAAATGTATGCAGGGTTTTTCCCGCACAGAGGAATTGTTGGCATCGTTAAAGAAGTTTTAGTCTTTCCCAGGAGAAATTCACTAATGTCAAAATGAGAAAATTGAGAATAAGAAAAACAGTTTTTAAACTAATTTTGTTAAATGAAGAAATAACAGGGAATTGCATCGACTTCTGTCAAATAAGGTAACACAGAATCTTTGCCTTTACTGTATGAAGACCAGTCATGTTTACTGCTGTGCTCAGTCACCCTGTAAATGTCTATTGTGAGTCAGGAAAACCCCTGGTACGTGACCTCGTGCAAATTGGCTTGTTTTAACAACGATTACACGACACATGTGGCTACCGCACCTACTTTTAGCAGCAGCCACTTTCTGGGTATGTTTAATTTGCTACAGGACGTCTTACTCCTGCAGGTTGTGTCACATTGTTTGGTGGGAAGAGGAAATTCTGTGCACTTTGCCAAAAGAAACACTACATCTACAAAGACAAATAGCTCATTCATTTTTCCCACTCTATCTCACATGGGTAGTTCACAGTTTCCAAGTAAGTGGTTTTCAAACAATAGCCCATATAGTTACTCACTGAAATTAATAAATGTATTATTTAATAGGTTTTAATTTTTCAGTCTGTACTTATCAAGTAGCATGTAACACTGATCACCTCACTTTATTATACTTCATCAAAGTTTCATTTAAAAAAACATAAATTCCTTTTTTTAAAAACATTGTGTTCCCTCCATGTGTGGTGGCTTGAACTTTGCCTCTCCCCGAGAAGTCACTCATTTGCGTTTATCCAGACTCAGCGGGTGTCAGCAGCGGTGCTAAAGTCACACCTCAGGCCACTAAAACGGAGTCTGGATATGAGGCTCCCAACATCAGGTGTCCAACAGAAAATCTGACGTGCCAGAGTTCTCACACAGGACCACCATTAAGGAATCTTAATTGGACCGCGGCCCTCCTTTGAAGGCAAGATCTGTCAAAGTCAGATTAACAGTTTGGATTTCTAACTTGGGTACATCATGATTGTTGTTGCGTTTAATGTGATTAAAATAAACAGGACTGTTTTTATTCTGTCAATAATATAGACGTAAATACACAATATGAAAACGGGCATTTACCCTTTGACCTTCATTTTAATCACTTGCTCTTTTTACTTCTGTGGAGTAACATTTTCTAACTTGTATGGATTATTGAATAGACAGTCAGAGTGACGTGTTTGAACAGGAAGCTGGAATACTTTTGTAATTTCCTTGGAACTGTTGGCATGTTCACTGTGGGAAAAGTGCCTGAGAAACTGCCAAGGTGCCCACCTGAAACGCCTTTGGGCACTACTTGGATTTATGACCTAGATATCTACTGTATTCACTGAGCTGCAAGTTTTATATGCATTTTATTTATTTTTTAAAAAATCAACTCCATCAAATCTACCATACTGACAAAAAAATAAATGCATGTATTGTATAAATATAAATAAGAAATTGTATATTGTATATAAATAAGTAATGTGCAGCAGTAAAGCCAACATGATTAAAAAACAGTTTTGCTGGGACAGTCAGAGGAGTTGTAGTTTCGCCAAGCAAATACCGCAAATTGTTGAGGTTTGGTTGCTATTTAAGGGCGCTTGCTGTGTTTGTGACTCCAACAGGGTGTTACTACTATCTTACAGAGCCCTGAAACTCACAAAATATAATAAAAAAAAAGTATCAGGAAAGTAATACATATAACTGAGTAGATTACCAAATAAAGTGGTTAATTCAATAGAATAAGTGGAATGTAAAGGAAAATATAAAGCCCTGCACTTTGATTTGCCACAAATTAGTCAAAAATGTTTTTTATCTTCTGTTAATCTTACTTTTTAAAACTTTTTTTGGCTTTTTGGATCTTGGCCTATATTTAATCATATTTATTTTACCTTCTTGTATGTCTTTCTTTCTGTAAGTGATCTTAGATTTCAATTTCCTATAAACATAGTTTTAGAAGGATTGTTAAACCACTGTCATCGGCTGGAACTCTTAATTTATGTCATGTATGTGAGGCTTCCCTTTGAATTGTGACCAACAGCAGTTGCCATCAGTGTCCTTAAGTCAGAGATATAAATACTTTTGACGGTGTTGACAGATTTGTATGATTTTTAGATCTTACATCGCAAGTCAAAAAGTGTATGGACCCCTCGCAGTGGTCGGGTTGACGCTTACAGAGAGGGTGACAGCATCTCCATGGCCCGATAAGGGCTGTGCAGAGGCTGACACCGGGGGAAAGAGGAGAGGCTGCAGCGGTAGGAATGCTGGGAGGACAGACCGCCCCCCCCCCAGATCAGCTGCAGCAGCAGAGTGAGCACATTCATGTGGACAGGTTGTAAACTCATCAGCATCCTCATAGCGGCGGAGGTGACCGATAGCTGCAGCAGTCAGGGATCCAAATACAACTTTCCATGTGTCAATCACACACATATATAACTGATACTCTGGCCCAGTATTTCCCGTTTTAAAAAGTGACCTGCTGTGCATCTTGAAAATTGGACAGGCTACTCCTCTGGATCAGTGTATAGCTGAGATTTGGAAAGTAGTAGTGGCTGACATTAGTATTATTAAGCACTATCATGCTCTGAGTGTTAGAACAGTTTCCATATTTAGAGGCTTTGGGGAATGTAAACAGAACATGTACTGTTGCCATGGAGCCAGTGTGTCAATTGTGGGTTACAACTTCACTCCCGTTTTCTTTAGCTCTATATTTGCTTACATTTTGTCAAATTGTCACCATTAAAACTAAACTAAATAAATAAATAAGTAGAAATAATAGTGGCTACTGTTTGCAGTGTGCACACAACTGTCACTGGGTCATGTTGATGCTGAAGAAAAATCTAATGATACTGGTCTGTTTACTGGGATTAAAATATTTTGTTGGGGCATTTATTTATAATCGACGCAAGAGGTAATTTCCATCTAATGTAGCGTTTATGCTGGATCTTAAAACGTATCACTGAGTGTGAGTCTGACTGAGAAGGAAGCTGGACATTAATGCAAATTGTAGTTCATACTTCACGTCTCTTCCTCTGTGCTCCCCTTCAACCGGTGCTCCCTCTCAGTTTTTAAAGCCTCCGGTCTACTGAAATTCCCTCTGCATTATTCAGAGTTCCTTCTGTTGTCCATCCGGCTGCTGTGTACAGTCCAAAGAATTTTTACAACTAGATGCATCACTTCCTTGTTGCACGGTCAACACCACTAAAAAGCACCAAGGCTCTGCAGGCGGCCACATCAGTGATTCATGTTAAATCTACATAAATGCTTATGTAACAGCCTGTGAATGAACAATAACGATTACCTCGGGAATGTCTGGTGAACTTTCTGCCAACATTTTCTTCGCTAATTGTCACCATTAGCATCTGCTGTAGACAATATGATTTGATGACGAGAAGAAAACCTTATTTTTTAAAACCACATTTCAGTTTTCTTCCAAGTTGTCTGTCATAAACTGTAGTGAATACCATGATTCAAAGGGTCAGCCAAACATGCCATTATATATGTGATTACTTACAGCCATTTTGGCCTGGTGATAATACTTTAAAAAAACCCTCAATTGTGCATTTGCAAATTAAATATTTTGGTTACAAGCTGGTTAGCTTGGTTTCATGTCACTTGTTATTTTTTACACTTGGGCAGATCAAACAGAAGAGATAAAACATGTCAAAGAATGGCCTTTAGGGGTGCTGGTCAGTAGATTTTGTTCCCTTTAGACAAAGTAATGCTAACTGTTTCTTCATTTTCTGTCTTTTTGGTTATCTAAACTAACTGATGGCTCTCCGAAGCTTAATTTTTATTCTACACATGTTCATAGTATTTTTTTAAGTGTTTTTATGGTACAATTTTAAAGATAATACACAAAAATATCAATAAAATTACAAAATACACAAATTTAAATGTCTGGTGTGAAATAAGAAAATTGACTGTGAATAATCAGAAAATTTCCATTTTAATTTTACAAGTGGTTCCTTTTTATTTAATAGACAAAATGGTTAAATTCAAGTTCAACACTGTAAATTTATTTCTAAAATTAGATACAATTGGAGAAAATTGACAAAGAACTACTGGTAAATATTGTATAATTTTATTTACAACACAAGTGCCAAATGAATGTGTATAATATCTAAAAACATTTTTCTCATTATATACATTATTTATCATAATATCAAGTCCTCTACCTGCCTTTCTGTCTCTGTGTTGTCCATCTATTAATATATATTAAAGGTGATTTAATTGCTTTTACACATGTAAATATCCTTCTTTAAACCTTAAAAATCCAAACGATACATATGACGTCATGTAAAATAAGGCCTTAAAAATGAATTTTAATTAGGAATTATTTAATTGCTGTATTTTCATGAGATGGTTGTTTTTTTGAAGTGCAGTACAATCTCCTTCGATAATTCTTGGCAAGAAACCAAATAATCACATTAACTTAAGTGTGGAATTATTCCTTTAGCATTCTGAATATTTGCGGTTTTATGTAACCGCTAAACATCTGACACTGTATAAACAGTGTTCAGCATATTTGCAACTGTGATACGTTTCTGTTTTTACAATCTAATGCCACAAGTACAGCAAAGCCTCAGCAAACACAGACAGATGGTTTCTCCTGTGCTGTCCTTAGACTACACTGTTAAACCAGCTCTACGTACAGTTGTAGCCTTTGTTGCGCTCATTCAAAAAAAGCTGTTGGTGTTTTGCATTGTGCAAATGTGGCCCGCGCTTGTAGGTGTTTTTAGAGAGCAGGAGTTCATGGGGCTGAGCGAGTGCAGCGGCAGCCACAGGTGTGAATGCCATGTGACTGAGGTCAAGAAGGGTAAAGTGAGAGTGTTCAGCTGTCTGCTTAGATCACGGTGAAAGAGGAGCATGTTGGGAAGGTACCAAGGAACTGTGTATGGTGAGCCTATCAACAAACTTCGTTAGCAACACAACTTTTAGTGTGTGTGTGTGTGTGTGTGTGTCTGTATGCATTTTTATTGGGAATTTAGTTACTTCAATTTACCATAGATACACAGTGAGCATGAGACTTGCACAGTATTTACAGATGGAGAGATAAACCCTGCAGCTTCTCGGTAACTGGATATGTATTCAGTGTGTGTGTGCATATGTTCAAACACACCAGGACGGTTATCACATCTGAAAACATCTTTATTCCATATTTTTTTAAAGTGTATAGTATTGCTCCATTTCGCAATAGTGCAAAATTCAACATTTTAAAGTCCGTCATAAATAACAAAACATAAATAAACAATTATCACAACATTAAACACAAACTAAAAAAAAAGCTACAGTCACATTGAAATTGCACAAATGGATTTAAGATAGCTTGAGCCTTTTTTTATGTACATCTCAATCCACAGAACGGAGGCCAAAGTCTCATGTGGTTATGTGCGCCTTTTGTCTTAAAGTCTGTCCCTGACTCACATTGACTTTACACTTTAACAGCATCCTCTTAAGGCCATCTCAGCTCCAATTCTACGGCGTCCACTCTTACACATAAATGAAACATAAGGTAGTTTTAGATAATACATAACCGGATCAACAAAATCCTTCAAAATAAGGAGAAAAGGCAACTTCTCAGAAGTCTGGAATGGTATCACTGCACTGCACATGAACTAAAGTGAACCCAGGTACTGACTGAGTCGAAAATATCCAAAGCTATCTGTTCATTTCAGACGAAGCAGGTTCACTCACCACAAGTTCTAAAGCCAGTTTATTTGTGGTTAACTCGACTTGTTTCTATTTTAACGTTATTGAAACGGAGTTGGATCAATTTCAACGATGAGGTAATAAAACGAGACAACAGTTTGTGTGTGGTGTGGACGATGACAGCACCAAGTGTCAGCAACATTACTCATTAGTGTCATGTGTTGGTATATTCAAGGTAAACTAGTAATTGCTGCTTTAATGTAATCGTAAGCTATCAAGTGTCAAAAAGATGATATCCGCCTTCATGTATTTTATGACTGAGAAGCGTCCTTTCATTAAGTGCTCAACAGGTCTGCAAGCCGTTTTCATAAATGTAGCGGACTTAAGGTACAGTGTCTTGTGAGATCATGCTCGTGGCAGTGACGAAACATTAAGAAATGCAAATGAAATGCTGCACATCGAAATGCGACAGTCAGTCCTCTTGACCAGGAGAAACTCCGAATGCACACAAACTCAACAGCTACCGCTCTCACACCGAGACATTCTCTTTGTCATTTCCATTTCACGATATGCACATCACATCTAAATAAATATATTAAAAACACTCTTAAATAGGCATAGGTCTGATCTGTTTCCTTCTCTAAGCATCTTTAAAACAGAATATATTATAATTTATACATTTTTATAAATACATACAGTTCAACATAACTCTCTGCTTATATATATATATATATAAAAAGGATCCAAACTCATTTACAGCTCTGAGGGCCTAGCTTTTCTATGTTGTTGGTGTCCATGCTTTCTTGCAGTGTGAGAAGGGTTTATAGCATTGCCTGTTACTGCCACCTAGTGTGGCATAGCAGCACTACGACGGCTTTAATATCTTTTTGGGAGTCAGCGCCAATACGTAAACATGCATGGTACAACCACTAAAAAGCTACATTCCAAAAGTAAAATCATTCTGTTTCTCTTTTTTTATACATTATTGCAAAAAAAAAACTCCTGACATCAAAAAAAAACCTTGCAGAGGACGACATCAAACCAAAAACATTTACATCACACGTGACAGAATTTTAAAGGCCCACCATGTTTCACGATAAGTGTGTCAAACACTGGAGTGGTGGAAAAAAAGTGGGGTTTGAGGAAAGACTGCTCAATGTTCACACATCGTTCTCCTGGAATATCTTGAAGAGAGTGGGAGCTGGTATCTGTACGGTGAAGTGTAAGCATCCAGACCAGGTACAGTGAAGTCCAGAGTTAATGGCAACATGGTAAATAGCAGCCAGTTTGGATAATAAGAACATTAGATAAATGGCTAGCAATATTATGTATTTGTTGTCTTTTACGAAAAATCAGTAGGACATGAGAGGTCCATCTTTGTCCATGTCACCTCAATTTCATGGCATTCATCAATATTTCTACAACAATAATATATTTTTTCAATTCCATCTGAGGCTGCGATTGCACTGAATTTGAAAGCTCTATCAGGCTTGTTGCTGGTGCAAAGAAACAGAGGAGATGAGTTACTCATTTTTAAAAACTTGCTAGTTCTTTTAGATTGAAGTTCATTATTAATGTTGTGTATTTTATAAAATGCGGCTTGCTAAATTTCACCAAGAGTGCCACTAATTCTGAAGTCACTGTGCCAAGACAAGAGCCTCATTCACATCCACCTTTCTACATACATTTACCTGTCCACTCCCAACACTCTTCTTCTTCCTCCTCCTCTTCCTCGTCGTCTCAAACCGAGCAGTTGCGTCTCTTCCCAGATCCAGTCTGGGCGGTAGCAGCAGAGGCTGAGGTCAGCCAAACGGTGACCCCGTGTCAAAGGCTGGTGGAGGAGACCGAGAGGGTGGGCGAGGAGGGCGGCGGGAAGTTCAGAAGCTCCAGCACGGCCACGCCTACGCTGCTCCGCCGCGTGAACATGCAGGAGGCTGCAACCCATTTGTTGCTGCGTGGGTTGTATTTTTCAATGGAGTTGAGGCTGGAGCTGCCGTCGTTACCTCCCACTGCGTACAACCAGCCATCCATAGCCACCAGATCATGAGTGCTCCTGGAAGGAAGGAAAAAACAATTTAGTATCTAAATTCTGCAGGTCCTATACTGCCTTTTTTTAAAACAACATATTAAGATTAATTTTTCTATTTCTTATCTTGAAGGAATAATAATCTCTATTCCTTCTGCATGGACAGAATGAAAATAAAAGCCAGCACCTGTTCATATACACTACATCTGGGGCTGTCAAATCATGAAAATGTAGTTAACTATTAATCTAATTTTTCTGTTTATTTCATTCCCTTTATTAGTTTGAGATTAGCAGGATTAGCATCTTTGACCGCCACATTTTCGCTTCAAATCCGCCAAATTGCCTCCTTCAAGTTATTAAGCTAAAACCAAAACATGCCCTCAGGGGTTGCTGTGGTGTTTTGGCTTTGCAACTAAATCCAATTTTATGTCAACAGATGCTCATTGAAATGCAGTTGGTGGAATATTAGAAGTTAAGCGCCTTGAGATAAAACCGGAGCAGAAGGCGGGGGTAGCAAACGGTGGAAAACAACGTGGAAATAGTGATTGAAACATGACATTTCTGCTTGTTTCATTCCGCTGAATGGAAACAACTCGAGTGATTATGCAAAATGATTGTGGTCACCTAAAAGAACTGCGGTCATGTAGTATTTGTGAAAGGCCTAATTGGATCCAGTGTGTGCTTTGCATTATGTTCACAAAATCCAAGACCAAAACATGAACATTATCCATGATTAGATTAAAAAAAACTGAAAGATGAAAGTAGAGATGAGAATGTAAGTGGCTTATAGACCAGCCAATAAAATACTAAAAATTAGACCAAGGACTTCATTATTATTACAATAACTAACAATGAACAAAACACTGAATTCCTCATGTCCAATACAGTTTGGAAAGAAGTGCCAGTTTTATGTAGTTATTAGGACAAAAAATGTTTTAATCTTCATTTTCAAAAGTCTTCCTCATGATATAAGGAGATTATTTTCGCCAACACAGTTATTATGTGTAAAGTGGCTGCGGAGGAGTGACAGATTAGTGGTCAATACAGGGTGATATCTTGCACTGTGTAAATGGAGTCTCTCAGCAACTGGATAAGAAAAGCACTCAGAGCCCCACAGCTGATTAATGCCATGGGTTATTCATGGAGCTGCACAGTCAACTGTTGTCAGGTTTTCCTGCTCCTACAATGTACTGACTCACAGGCAGTGTGAGTGTATGTGTGTGTCTGTCTAGGAGCCCTGGGAACACAGTGAATCTGCTGATGTGATCACAAATCCAAGACTGCTACATCTCTAAATCTTCCTCCCTGATGCAGATTCTTGTAACGATACAATGGCGTGAATGTGCGCACACATACCTGCTTTGATAATGACTCGCAAGACAAGTTTCAGCTTTCATCCTCTAAGGAATAATAATAATTTAAAAAAAAAACGGCGACTGGTTCGGAAAATAGGTCATTTGATGTTTATGCCTTAAGAAGGTTTAGCCGGCAAAGAAGACATCCTAATGCCCTGAATCTCTCGCTTTGAACAGTGAAGATTTACCACAGAGCTAAATAATTACAGCCGGGGTACCCTTTTTTGTGATTTTTAGACCATGCATGTGCCAGATTTACCATCCCTCTCCCTCCCACTCCCCATTTTTCCTCTATCTCCATGCCTTTCCCTTTGTCCGGCGCATGCAAATGTGCACAGGACACGAAAATAGGACCTGATCCGTAATGCTTCTTCAATAAAGACCGGCTGAGTTCATCTCCTCTCAGCAAGGTTTCATGTTTTATAGAAAACACAAAAAGAGGGGAAAAAAAACCCTGGAAAATCTTTTAAAATATTCAGGCAATTTCAGCATGTCATTACTGTGAGGTGAACCTGCAAATGGAAGAGTAGAACTGGGTCATCCTGAAGGCTTAGTTAGTTAAGGTGTGTCTTATTTAATTAAATTTCCTGGACCAATTCCAGGTCATTTGTCATCTCCTCTATTGTATTTTCACTCTTTTGTGTACACTGTTAAAACAAAAAAGCAGTTTCACAAATATAACTGACTACCTTTGAAGCGTGACTAGTAAAGGCGGTGCAAAATTCTGCATAGACTGCAGTAGTAATGGACTGGTGAAATGTCCAAGGATTTTTCTACCTTTGCAATATTAAAAGCACAAATACATTTTGCTACAACTGACTTTCTTACATGCTTTGGAGGCTCAACAAGAAGGTCCTGCAGATCAAGCATTTATTTCTGCAGAGCTCTTATCAGTCGTTTGTTGTTGTTACAGCTACAAATGTACCAATGATTCCCCAGTGTGCAGGTTAGAATTGCTTAGAAAGTCACCGGACCTAGTTGTCTGCTCTGTTAGTACTAATATGACTTCTGGCGACAGGCTAACCTGCGTATGTTCATGGGGGAGACTCCCTCCCAGGTGTTGGTCTTGGGGTTGAACCGCTCCACAGAGTTCAGGCAGCTGGTGCCGTCGTTGCCCCCTGCGACGTACAGCATGCCGTCCAGCACGGCCACCCCGGCACTGCTGCGCCGACTCAGCATGTTGGCGATGGCTGTCCACGTGTTGCTCTGTTCATCCAATCAAGAGACTGGGCATTGGTCACACGCTCACACTGTAGATTCACTCGTAGTGTGTGGCTTTAAATGCAACATTCGGTGGATCCAAACATGGAAACAGCTTCTGATGATAAATTTAACAGCAGTTTACCTGGGGGTCATATTTCTCCACTGTTGCGAGATGCGAGGAGCTGTCGTAACCTCCCACTGCATACAAGCTGCCATCTGGAGGGGAAAAAGGGAGTAAACAGTGAATATGTAAATATTTGCAGTTGCACACCGAGGTGGTACCTCCCTTTTGATTTCAGTTATTAAAATGTAGTCAGTGAAATGTAAATATTTAGTAGAACAGCTTGTTCGGGGTATTTTGTTTAGCAAGCTCCTACCTAGGGTTGCAACTCGTACATATCTTCTGCGAGTGCTCATGGCAGCAATTGAGGTCCACGTGCTGGTCAGAGGGTCATAACGCTCTGCGCTGAAAGAGCAACAGTGTGGAAGATTTAGCTTAAACTGAACATCAAGGTGTTCGGCATTCATCAGCAAAATGTCAGTCTGTGTGTACCTATTGAGACAGGAAGCTCCATCATAACCTCCAGCAGCATACAGTAGGCCGTGCAGCACAGCTACACCCAAACAGCTCCGTCGTGTTCCCATGGAAACCTCCGGTTGCCAGGCGTTGGTGATGGGGTCATAAGACTCCACGGTTGCAAGGTCTGAGGTGCCGTCATATCTGGAGAGATGTGGGTTGAAATGAATTAAAGTTTTCAGCTTGTTACCTTGAATTATTTTAGTAAATTTGCAATCTATGGTGAATACGCAGGTTCAAAGGGCATTTTGCATTCAGGAAAACCTCTTAACGACTTCTCAGAAGTATATCTTTGCTTCACTCAAGGTAATTTTTATTACCCTTGCCAAAGCTTCCTTTTCAGGTGTAATTCAAGTCACACAATGTAATGTTTGAGAAGGAGATGAGGTGATGTCCCAGCTAAGGTTACCTGTCAAGGGTCAACATTATGGCTATCATGGTCTGACTCACTGGATGTAGGATGTAGGTATTAACCCACGACTGATTCTTTCCTTCTGCTATCTGTGTGTTATGCTTTTCTTTGCTAAGGGAAACAACCTCAGCCTCTGGGCTAGCAACAAACCACAATGAAAAGTTCAAGTTTTGCAGAGGATTTGTATCGTGCAACAAGGCAGCTCTGCTGGTTTCTTCGACGGTTTATTTTAATGCCAGCACTCGTCTCCCTGAGTGCAAATGTTCCACCAAAACAATTCCATCCATCACTATTCTGAATGAACACCAAAACTGCACAATTTGCTTAACAAGCTAGACCATTTTTTTGCCCTGCAGCAGAATAACAAATAGTGTGGTGCAGTCAGACCATTCTACATTCTAAAGAACTGGCTGGCAAGGAAAGACTGTGGTTATCATCACTCACCCTCCAACAGCGTAGAGTCTGTTGCCAATGGCTGCCACGCCCACCCGTGCCCGCCGAGTGGACATGGACGCCACCATGTGCCAGCGGTCTGTCCTGGTGTCATACGCCTCACAGTCTCCATGGATGGCAAACAGGCTGCCACCACCTGGGACACGAAATATAAACACAAGTATAGATTAAACAATGTTTTAATGTAGAGCAAAAATGTAAATATTATAAGGAGCACTGTGATTTAACAAATTAAAAATCACATGCGTTCATAGTCCTTCCAAACGACCATGCTGGAAGGCAGAATGAAAAGCTGTCTGGCATAGAGAGGGAGGGGACGCAATTTAATTTATTAAAGGGCAACAGTGTAAAGTCGGTGTGAATGTCACATTGTTGGTTATGGAAAGCTACAGCTAAAGGTTGATACAAACTCCAACTATCCTGTTAGAAAGGTGTGTGGGGAGTCGGGGGGATTTCAGCACTTTCCAACCATCCAACATGCAGTTTAGACAGAATACAAATCACGTTTTAAAGTGTTAATTGTTGTACACCTAAAAATAATTAATGTGTGGTCTAAGTGTACCCTAATGGGTACCTTTAGGAGGACACTGACCAACCGCGAAGAGCACAGGACTGGCGCCTTCACAGCGTCGTGGGCGCGTCCGGCTGTTGCTGAGGACTCCCCTCTGCTCAGGCATCAGGTGGTACTTTAGAGCCTCGATCAGCAGGTCCTTACACTCCGAGTGGTGACGCACCAGGAGTTCCGTGTCAACGTTGCTCATCAGAAAGTCTCGCCTCAGCAGTGGCAGCCGCACGCACTTCATCAGCTGACGGGGACAGAGGGAAGGTGGGTGGTGAGTTGGTGCCAAAGTGAAGGGAGAAACTGTGATATAGATCAGAAATAAACAACGTGAGCTGAGAATTCCTCTCAGGTGACATGAGGAAAGACTTACCCAAGGTACATGCTGCCTGCGTCCGTCTATATCATGTTTCACCCAACTCAACACTGCTCGGTACACTTCTTCTTCAGATGGCACATTGAGATTGTCACTGGAGATCAAATCCAGGACCTGGACGAGGAGGACAAAGCAGATAGGCTGAGTCATTTTACACCGTAATTTATGAAAACGATCTTCTGAAATTCAATATCACAGTGCATTTAATTTAACTTCAGCCATCAAGCAGCACTTGTAGAAGCATCTGCTGCTGAAAAAGACCAACAAATGTGGCAGTATCGGTTTTCTGGCCTAAGATGTCAACACAAAGGAAATAAATTGCCTTGTCCCTGTATGTTGTACATCATTTTGCTGAACTGTTGCTTCTCTTTCTTCCTCCTCTGTCTCCCTTGATTTACTTTGCTTGATTTGTTTGCAGCATTTTAAAATGACACTCAAATACAAATAATCAACTCAGAGTCATTTTGACAATGCACACACACACACACATAAAAATGCTTGTGGTGTTATGTTACAGTCTCTTTGTGAGTAATTGTGCTTTGATATATTTCAGTAACCACTACTTGTGCATGAGTATATCTGTGGCACAATGAATGCTGCAGTCTGAGTGGCTGGCTGGCAATGTTCCCAGCTCAACCCAAAGCTGGCAAGGCTGGGTGGGGCCAGAGCCGCCAGCTGCTGCTGCTGCTGTCTAGCCTGGCTAGATCAGGGCAACAGTTAGCAGCCCTCCAGGAACAGCTTCTACTAATCCACAGTCACACTGGCAAATGCTGCCGTCGCCCCACCCTGCAGTCCCTCTTACCTCTGCATGCACCCACTGCATCAAATCATCTCTAACAAAAGTGTGTAGAGTGAAACGTAAAAGCAAAATTGGCTGTGTTTGAATGCTTTAACTGTCCTTGTGCTGTAGCATGGCAGCAAGAATGAAGGAAATGAGAATGACAAGGGTTTCGGCTATGTCAAGATGTGTTAATACACACAATAATTAGGATGCATCCATCGTGCATTGTCTTCAAAAGGTCATGCATGTGATGCTGCATAAGTAAAAGATCACCAAAGACGGCCAGTCACAGTCCTGCCATGTCTTGCCACTTCCTTTGCAGAACATGGAAAAGAAATATGGGGCATATTTCACAGCTCTGTGATCTCAGAATCCTTTAGAGCAGTCACTACATAAATCCAGATCTGGTGCAGATTTATGACAGGCGCAGGACAGCTGCACACAGAGTGGGGCGGTAAGCCAAAGGAAAGACAGAGAGAGAAGAATGGAAATGAAGAAAATTGTCTATTTTTAATCTGCCTTTATGCAGCTTAACTTTCACTGTTTTAATGGACTGTGCCCACACACTCACATTGCAGACTCAGTCTCAGGGCTTTGAAGGCCACAGAATGAGGGAAGCTTAGTGTTTTATTCTCATGGAGCTTCACTTCACTGCTGTGGGAATTGCTCTTCAGAGAGGGGCAGAGATAATAGGAAAGTGATGCTGGCAGCTGTTTGTCACTTCTTTTCACTGCCTGTTTAATTCACTGTCACCTGGTAAGGCTTTACAGGCATTTGCTTAAAAAAGATGTCACTTCATATAAGAAAATACGCTGTTACGGGGCCGTTTCTTTACATATGTTCACACCGAAGGACCTTTCCTCAGGGAACAGCATCGTTTTGAATTAGAGTCTAAATTGTGTCCCAGGGAGATAGTTTTATGGTACATTCCAGTTGAACTGGGAAATTTAAACTTTAAATTTCTCAGCTGAAAATTTCAACTCGAACACCCCCTGGAGTAGTACTTCAAACTTGGACAATCCAAGGAACCTCACCAACCCCTACCTCAAAATCCAAGGTGGCTGCTTGGCAGATCAACCGCAGTGAAAGCTGTCATAATATATTGTTGATAAAAACTTCTGTTTTGTTTGTGTCTCATTAAATCAACTGCACACACAGTACTGTGCAACTTCTATCTGTGCACATGTTGCTACTGTGTTTGTATGTGCAAAATGCCATGTAATGTGTTGTTATTAACTAATGTTGCTAACAATGGCTGACCTTAAAACAAAGGTCTTCCTGAAGGTGTACATCCTGGTTTCCCTACTTCTTGTATTAGAACACGATCAATTCACGTTGGACGTCATTCCCAGCTCTGACTTCTAAAGGTCAATGGAACACAGCATTACCTCCATAGGGTGGAGTTTGTAGTACTAACACGATTTATAGCTATATACCCAGCATGCTAAAAACCCTGCAGTTGCAAACATTTTGGTTTATTTCTTGTTTGTGGCCGACAATCAGGAGGGAACAATCTCAAAGAGCTCTTATGACTGATGAATCTCTACAGTTTGTCGCTCATTTTTGCAAAGGATGACATTCAGTGGGAATTTGGCCCAGTCTCAATCACTAAACCCTCACAGACTTAACTGACGTCACAGCTGCAGTGCTGGATGTGTGAGTTCATGAGGGCTTGAAATGGTATAAAAAACAGAGACGAAGGGGACAGACAGTTGTGACAGCACACATTGCTTAAAAAGAATGCATTGCCATTAAAAAAAAAAGAAAAGTGGATCTGGATGTTTGATGCATAATAATGTTGAAAAGTCTGCATCAGAACCTTAATGCACATGATGATTTGACAGTGGACCAGCCCTCATGTACTTAACAGGAATGTGCCTCAGAGTCTATGAGTCGTTGACTGTGAAGATTGGGCCTTTCAAACCATCCCAGTTTCTATATATCTGTTGACTACCTTGCTTAAATTCCCAGGGATATTGCTCTACTGTAAATTCACATTTCCTCCATGGGGCAGTTCTAGACATTAGTTCTTAGAGAAATCCATGAAACTGGAAAAGCACAAGCTGAAAATAATACCCCCTTATTTTTAGGAACAGCCTGTCACCACACACCTTCACACTAAGATGCAGCCAGTATAACCTCAGTCTGATCAGTTGGCTGCTGAACAGCTTGACTGGTCTGTTTTAAGTTATTTGCTTAAAGGTCCAGTATGGTAGAAATCAGTTTCAATTCAGTTTTGTGGTGGTTCTAGACATACAAAATGTAAAGTAAAAGCTGTTAAGATATGAAGATGTTTACCTTTGCCGTTTCTCACGCCAACCCCACAACTAGATAGGCTCCCAAGATTTGAAAGACATTCTGAGGACATGTGAGACTTTTAGTAGTTTGCAGAAAAGGGGCCCAATAAGGGCAGGTTAACCTGACAATTTGGGAGTCAAACTAGCAACGTGAGGCAAGTTTATTTGAATAGCACCTTTCACCGACAAGCCAATTCAATGTGCTCTACATAAACAGCATTAAAGGATTCTGCACAACCAAACACAAGATATTGTATTAAAAGCGACACATTTAAATCAAATGTTAATAAGTCACGTAAAATGAAGAATGAAAAAGAAGCTAAAAACAATAAAACATGAGAATAAAATTTAGAGTGCAGTTACAGTGCAAGGAGAAATATGAATAAGTAATCCCAGTAGTAACAGGCAGAACGAAAAGCCATGACTGAAAACAGCTAAGGGTTGAAGCAGACCTCAAGCCTTCTGGGAGTTTGTGGAGCAAAAAAAAGTAAAGGCTGCATCTCTGTGTTTAGTTTTGACTCCAGGAACAGAAAGCAAACCTGTCCTAGATGATCTAAGAAGCCTGGAGCTCATCCCAACAGTCGAACTTCAGGCCCCCCACAAGAGGATAAATGTATATAGCGGGCGGGCGGAGGGATGGATGCATAAATCTAAGCTAAATTTCCCCCAAAAAAACCTTGGCATTGGTATATTGGTAACAGTATAAACATTAAAACCAAGACAGTGATCTTTATTGATACCTCAGAGCAGTACACAGTGCTGTCTGCTCTATAAACAGTGCAGCAGCTGTGGAAATGTCACCAGCTCTGCCTAATTACCACTTCCAGGACAGGAACCACAGTGTTGCCACTGCTGAGCCCCGCTGATGAATAAGTGATGGTCTGGCTAAGTCGATGTGCCAGATAAAGTAGTTCATGGCAGCACAGTGGAATGATAAAACTACAAGAGACAGTGATTGATGCAACAAGCAGGGAAAGAGGAGAGGTTTTGTATTAAAAACACAACGGGGAGCCCATGGCCACTTCCCTTGGGGAGGTAAAAAAAAAACAACTGGTTTGGACATTGACAGCTGTACTCATATTATTAGGGAAAGGCTAATAAACAATATGTAGGAACAAAAATGTACTGCATTGCTCTGTGTTCTTTATGGTTTGGCATATTTCTAAGCAATTGGGTGGATTAATCAAGCTGAAGTGTGGCAAACAGCAAGCTGTGCACCCAAAGGTCAATAACTGTCATGGATCTGGAGTAAACAACATTTTAAAGTAAAATGAATCACAAAGTAATCAGGAAGTGTCTACGGTCCAGTGACTTTCACACACAAACTTCCACATTTTAACTGCATGTAACACTGCCAAGTTCATAGTAAACAAATTACCAGCATGACTGACAGAGGAAGCAACAATTTCCTGTGGACAGATTTACCAACACTTGTTTCTTTCCCATTGCTTTTTTTAAAAAAGCAGCAGTTTGCAGAGGACACAGCAGGAGTCAGAAAAACCATCGCCCCTACCTGTTTCAGCGGCAGCAGCATGAACTCCTCTGTCTTGGACACCTCCACAAAGTGCTGCAGGACGTACTTGTGTGCTGACTTGAGCAGGTCGCTGCAGGAGTGTGTGTCAGCGAAGCCTCTGATGCCCAGGCAGTTGGAAGGGTCCAGCTGGCTGAGGAGGAACTTACAGCAGGCGTCCCGCACCCCATTGAGCTGCAGCAGGCTCGCTGCTGGGAGCAACGTCTAAGAGGAGGGCAGGCACAGGTGGAAATGCATTGAGTCTTTGTGCTTTATAGGGGTCAAATTACAAGTCTACTTTAGCAGTCGAGCTCTTTAAAAACTTCCACTGTACCTGCACGTTGCCCTCCCCGACCACAATCTCTGCTGTGTAGGCGTACTGGACCAACTGCTCCAAAGCCTGAGGATCGATGTCATGGAGGGTCACATGGGTCTGTCGGCTCTCAGACATCTCATCTGCATGACAGCATGAGAGCATTTTCCTTACAAATTATTACCAGTAAAACTCTGCCTGATAAAACTGCCTCCCTGTTCAATCATCCCGACAAGCGGCATCTCCAAATGTATACAACGCCGCTGCCAAGTGTCAGCACAGCTAGTTGGCTGTTGTCCATTTAATCAGTTGTTTTAACTGTGTGAGATTCCTGCATTCATACACGCTCGCCCACCCTGATTCCTGCAGTCCTGCGTTTTGATGGTGAAACGTTTAATCTACTATTAGTTATTGGACTCAAACACATCTACTGATGTCTTCTGTTAAAACGAGCTCATTAGTGACTGGGTCAGTCGAGAGGAAGTCCGGCAGCTGAGTCTAGAGTTAATCGACTGTCTGGAGACGCATTGTACCCTCACAAAGATCCAGTGTTGGGAGGAAATCCGAGACTCACACACCTCGTCTGACCACCTGTGCCCCAGAGAGGAATAAAGAGGAAGGAAGCACTGATGCTGAAAGGATGAAGTGGCATTTACTGTGCACACACACACAAGTTCAAGGAGCCATCAAACTCAAAACAACAGCACAATAATAAATAATCCGACGTCAGAGTATAAAACATTTGAGAGATACCCTACGCTGATTTCCAGGCATGAAAACAGGAAGTATGTGTGGCATCAAACACATACTGTGGCATCAAACAGGACTTACTGGTAAACATAGCGTGGAAGTAGGGGCTGCAGGACGCCAGCACCACTTTGTGCGCCTTGATTTCTTTGTTGGAGACATGAAGCACAATGTCACACAGCAGACCACGCTGTCGCATCCTGTTCATGGACACGAACGAGTCGTGGTAGTGGCGCTTTGAGTTGTGCGAGATGCTGTGGCCATCACGGTTGAGCAGCTGCATGCCCCCTTCCATCATGGTGCCTGATGTGGCGGTCGTGGCCTCGTGCCTGGGCCGCACTCTGGGCAACTGAAACGTGAAGGAAACCATTTTGATATCAGTTAAAATGAATATCAGAATGCTGTAAAAAATCATCTTAAGAGTCTTAAGAGCCAAGTTTGTCTGTAAGAAGGCAGGTGTTATGACAGGTGTCCTGAGCGATCATTGTATTTATTGTTCCAGTTATAGCAGCCATCCTGTCAGCTGTGACAGGAAGCCCTACCAGCACGACAGAAATCTGATTGCAGTTACAAAGCATAGTAGGATGGCTGACCTCATTATTTGACATTCAGTGTCAAGACTGATTAGATGTCACTCTGACAATTAGATAAAGTCAAAAGATGAACATTATCAGTTAATGTGGAATTGGAGCATTGCAGGAAATTCATCTGTTGGACTGTCTTGGTTTCTCTAATTGCAATTTCTCCTGACTGGCAACTTTAATTGCACCAAGATCAGCTGTGAACTCCCCTCACCCTGCTCTGAATGAACACCCTTCAGAAGGTTGCATAACCGTCACCAGGCAGCATCTTAGAAGTTGTCTGATGAATATTTAGGATTTGCTAAGAAACCACTGGATGAGGAAAACCAGGCATCAGAAATGGTCAAAAACAGAGGACAGGAATTTTGAGCAGAAGTTGACTGGTGGGGGAAAAAAAACACCCAATGATATAACCTTAATTAACAGGAATGACGCCCTGATCATGAGGGCAGCCACTGCTAAATATGGAAGCAGATCCAACAAAAGAACTACTCTTTAGCGGCCCCGCCTCTACTACTTTCACTCTATACATCCTGTCTCCGTGGTGGATGACCTGAAACAAACTCATCACATGCCATACTTAAGAGCACACACCTTATGGTATCCATTAAGTGTACTGAACAATCCTAAACCGACACACACATACATTGTTGTTTATTCATTAATTAATTTTTCTCCTCTTGTTTGTAAAGTTGTCTGTACATTTTGTACTATTGTATTTCTTGTCTTGCTTTTTCCATGCCTCATCTGTATTTAGCCATTATACCATGTAAATTGTGGGGGATCAATAAAGTTTATCTGATCTTAAAAATGAGAAAAATAGAAACATTTAACTCTGAAACACAACAACATATTACTGATCCTGATTAAGTTAAGTTTCTCATGTCAGTCAAATGCACAGTTCACAGAGTATCAGTGCATCATCACAGTGTTGTCATCTGCTCTGAACCTCTTTTTCAAACACATAGTCTCCACTGTCCCACTGAGCTCAAATGTCATCCCAGCTGCCTGGCGACTAGCTTTGGGTCCCATTTTCCACAACACAATGGACTATAAAACCACACCAGCCATGCCCCTCTATGAGGGAACAATCTGCTCTCCTGCCCAAGGGAATAACATGAGACAATGCTGCAAATTGAGACATGGATACACAGGAGGTTGAGACAGATGTGACAACACAATTGGCACAGTTAAACTAACAGAGGAAAGCACTTCATCCCAGGATTGTGTCTCCTCTCCTGTCTCTGGCTCAGAACCTTGGCTGGCATCCACACCAAGGCTCTGTGGCTCCTTGACAGCAGTGCACACACAATCTTCCAGGACACATAAATGTTTTGGGGCAGAGGGATGCTTCTTTTCAAATATCAGACTCCTGGTGTGATGAGAGGAAACCCCAACCCCCACTCCATCTATTTTGAATAAGAGCAGCTATCAGCTGCTGCAGCGGCAATAGAAAGGATGAATGTGTAATTTCTTTACCGGTGGCTGTGTTGCGGTTATCCTTGGACACAGTGTCTTTCTTGGAGTGACGGCGGAAAAATCAACAGCTGTCGCAGTCAGATTGGTTTAAAATTGGTACCATCGTCCGGCTATCTGTCCATATTCTGACTCAAGCATACGAAATATGAAGAAAGCCTCTGTTTTGTGCTGTATGCAGTTGACGTCAATGCAAAAAAAGCCTGCATGAAAGCTGACATCGGTTTGTTAAGGTGGAGCTACGACCACCGATGGGGAAGTAGCAACGCGGCTCATGTTGTTAAAATTTGAAACAGTGGAAATGTAAAAACAAAAATGAACCACATTTTAATTTATTTCATATGAACAAATTCTTAACAGTTTCTGTTTATAGGTGTTATTGATTTGACATGGAACACACGACCTTAAGCGACCGCTTTGTCTAACCAGAGTGCGGAAGTGCGTTCGATAAATTACGCTGTCCTACCACGGAAGGCGGGGCTTCTCACAAAAGCGCTTCGATTGGTCAAAACCCAAACCATACTCCACTTCGGTTAACCCAGACAACAAATCAAACATCCACCGACTCAAAATGTCTAAATCCTGCTGTTATTTCCCCATACTGAAGGGGTTTAACAGTGGAATTTGTACATTTGTGAGTCTAAAGTTTCATTAAAATAGATGTCACGGTTGTGCAAATCACAATTTATTCTCTCCGTGTGAGTTAGCCAGAAAAGCTAACGTTCGCTAAGTCTAACAGGAAAAATTCAAACCAGACGGCACTCACCACCAGCCGTCGTCGGTGTCGATTTGACAGCAGTGATTTCCTCCGGTTTGTGAGCTTGCCCAGCTTTGTGGTTGCGTAAAATAACAGACGAAAACGAAAAACTCCCCGGCTCTTTGGCTCCCCGTGTCTCGTGAATGCAGCCGATCATTTAATTTAAAGCTCACGTGTAGCATCAAAACACTGCTTGTTCTTGGACGTTCAGCGTTGACAGTGAACATTTCGAGGTTGGCATGAACGCCTCACCGGCTGCTTATTCTCGTATTCTTATTTGATAATGCGTCAAATATGAACAATTTGTACTTTAATTTAGTGCCAAACGCTAAACTTGCTGATTTATTCAGCATTGGTTCACAATAAATGTGCTTTTTTACATTTCTATAATGACAAATGCTAGTCCTTCACGCCGCTCAGTAGCCGGGAAACATAAAACCAATTCCTCCGTTTTGCAGCGGGGCATTGTGGGTATTGAGGAATAGTGTCACGTTTTGAATCCAGCATGGCAACGAAACAGAAAAGGTGTGCGGCTAGTTTCTTTATATTAAGCTGTATATTATGATATTTGTTTTTTTATTTGACGTTATATTTGAAAGTCAAAGTGTTGTCAAGCTTGTCGTGAAATGTGCCGAGTTGGTAAAATTGTTGTTGCCGTGGTGTGTTGTATTTTAACTCTGGTGTTAGCATGGAGCCGAATGCTAACTTCAGCGCCTGCTAATATACAATCTGTTATCTCCTCTCTTTATAAACAGCCTATTCACAAGTGTTAAATGAGATATTTGCAGCTAAGCAGGGAGCTAAACAATACTATGAACTGTTTAGTGAAATGGTTTCTGTAGCATTTGTTTACCACACACACACGTTGGCTAACTTTTCTCATGTGTTGAATTTTTGTCTTTCTTGTAGAAAATTAGAAGACCTCAGTGTGGATGAGTTCCTGCTCTCAGGTTTCGACTCTCCAGATGAAGATGAATCTGAGGAAGAGACTCCTAAACAGAAGGGGCC
This sequence comes from Dascyllus trimaculatus, assembly GCA_024666655.1. NCBI lineage: Eukaryota > Metazoa > Chordata > Actinopteri > Pomacentridae > Dascyllus > Dascyllus trimaculatus. The sequence continues at coordinate 26,231,314 of CM045452.1, forward strand.
AAAGAACAAGAAAAAATTGAACTCTGCAGCCTCTAAGATGTTAGTCCTTTATTACTGGATTATTACACACTGTATACACTGTTGTGAAGGTGTCACCAAATCTCTCAGGGAAAGATCTGTAACTTTTGTGTACTTATTTGCTTATAGAGATGATAAGAAGAAAGGTAAGGCCTCTCAACACAAGGATCAGCTGTCCAGATTAAAGAACAAAGATCCAGAGTTCTACAAGTTCCTGCAAGACAACGACCAAATGCTTCTAAACTTTGACGACACTGACAGCTCTGAAGATGAGGACGAGAGAAAATACCACAAATTACCATCTGCACTGCAGGTATGCCAGCTGCTGGTGCATGTGTTCATGGTGAGTCCTGTTTGGAACACAAAGTTCTTAATGCTCTAATGGTTTGCATGTAGGACGCCAGCTCTGATGATGATGATGATGAAGAAGGTCGTAAAGGTTCGAAGAAATCTAAGCAGGAGGTGGAGGCTATCAAAGTCACTGATAAAATGATTGAAGACTGGAAAGCTGCTTTGAAGAAAGAACCCACTCCTCGCCTCTTCAGAGAAGTCACGCAGGCCTTTAAGGCTGCTGTTGCCACGACGAAGGGCGAAGGAGGCGCTCAGTGTCGGTACAAAGTGGCTGACAGTTCTGGTAGGTCCTGTTCTCTCTCACTGACACAGCGTTGTGCAGAATGGTCTGACTGCACCTCATTATTATTCTGCTATAGGGTGGAGGAAGCTCTGGCTCATCTGGGGTTTTTTACATCAATCACAATCACATATTTGGAGGAGCTAAGCAGAGGATGCAGCGATGATGACAGGGGAATTGTTTTGGTGGAACATTTGCATGCAACATTCTGCTTTGAAATTTTCAGTGTGGGAGGTTGGTAGCTTGGAGCTTGTTGTTTGCTTTAGTGAAGGGAATTTTGTAACATGTAGGTAGAAGAAGGGTACTGAAAAGTCGAGTAAAATTCACAGCCAGTGACCTGCAGTCTACATCTGATGAGTCAGACTCGGTAGGTCCTCATGTGTATTCAGTCCCGACTATTTTCAGAATCAGAATTAGAATCAGCTTTAATGGCCAAGTACGTACACATCATACAAGGAATTTGGTTTTGGCTGTTGACGTCTCTCTTGGAATAAGGAAAAGAGAATAATAAAATAACTATAGAAAAGAAAATTAAAATATATAGGGATATTTACACATCTAGAAAAGAATATATATACACAGTAGGGCAAAATAACAAAAAGAATAGTACAAAAAGCAAAGAATTTTGTTGCCATTGCTTATGATTTATAAAAAAAGTTTAAGATATAAAACTAAATTAAATGTGAGTACAAATTCCTCTTACAATTTAATTAAAGATGCTTTTCTTGTCAATGTACCTGAGAATACATTGAAATTCTGTTGGTAGTCTCTGCAATAGCAGCATGAATTATAGGGAATATAAGAACATATATATGAATAAGATCTAATAAAAACATAGATATTTACACAAATAATAGCAGGAATGTCATGTAATGTACAGTAAGTTGATTCCTCTTATTTTGTATCATATTTGCACAATGCTGTTATTAACAGTTCACTTACAGGTGTTCTGATTTTTCAACTGTAGTATTATAGCTTATATCTAGCCTATTGCGTTGTTAACCCTTAATGGTTTGTCCCAGTAAAAAAAAATAACTGCAGGTGTTAGTAGTTACAGCAGCAATGGCTCTGTTCTATTGAAGTGTCCCAGTAGGCTATTACAGAGTGACAGTCAAATAATATCAGTGTCTTTTGAGAAAAACCTATTATGTGAAAATTCTCAATTCCAGCCTGACTGTAGAACTTAATTTGACTGGTACCAGAACTGTTGATGGATCTGATGTTAATTCATTTACCTAGCTCTCTGCCTATTTTGTGTGTGATTGCATGTACCTTTGGAGAGATCCCTGCAGGTTTCTCAACAAAACCTTTTCTTTTTACATTCAATCCCAAAAAGACCAAGTTTCTGTATGTTATTTTTTGTAAATGCAAGAAACCACACAGACCCTTTGACTAAATAAAATGGTACCAAAAAAAACGATAGCTGAGAGAAGAATGAGTAAACATGGTCATGGATCTGGCCAGACCTTTATTGCAGCTTGCATTACTTCACCGTAAAGCTGAAATGGTAAGTTGATTTATCAGTTAGTCAGTTGAATACTAATTTATTTAAAAAACTAAATCTTACATAAAGCAATTTTTGCCGCCCCCTAGAGCTTTTAGGGAACGCCAAAGGAATATCACTAGTTTTTCAAACGGATGTCAAAAATAACGGTAAAGACGTAGATTTCTGTCAAATAAAGAAACAAGTAATCAACTCAATGCTTTTACTGTACACGGACTGATCTCACTCTTCAATGTAGTCACTCCCAAAGACCCAAAGTCTAATCCAGGAAAAACTTTGACAGGCTAAACGTTCTCTGATTCCGCATTTTAAATTGTGAGGATTTGCTCTGTGCTTTTGTTTGTCACTGTAAATTGAATATTTTGAGGTTTTTGACTGTTGTTTGGACAAATCAAACAATTTAAGGACATCACTTTGACTTCAGAGAAACTGTCACGGGCATTTACTATTTACTTACTCTTAGTAGACTAAAAGGATTCATTGAAGAAAAAATTAGCTGTATTTATTGATAATAAAAGTCCTCATCTGATTTAGCACTTAATGAGAATTTTCTCTATATTCACTCAGTATCAAACAAATAGTAAGGTTATATACCCACTCCTAGGACATGACTATTTTTATATTGTTTAGTATTGATAATTATCACAATATAACAATAATAATTAGAAAAGAAATGCATTCAACATGTTTCTTTGACTTCAAGGTTACACAAAATATTTTGGTAACAATTTGCGATTGACCCCCCCCCCCCAAAAAAATCCAATAAAGGTTTTGCTATGGTTCGAAACTACCACTTATTTTGTGAATCAGCCAAAACAGTCGAACAATATGCCTCAACACTGCAACAGTGACAGATAATACTTTTAAATAAACTTCAAAAGACAGCATGTTGTGTGGCACATACTAGCTTGTATGTGCCATGTAGTAAATATAAATGAAGATGTATATTTTAACAACAAAGTGTGAACATTTGTGTCACAGAAAAAATCTTAAAACATACTTCCTGGCAGTTCTCCAGTCTTTGCAGTAAATATTTTGGTGGGTCTTGGTTCAGTTTGAAGGAGGACATTATTGTGTTAGACATGATACAGTTTTAATATGCGAGCCTTGTATTATAATAGCATACAGAGTATTATGAGAGATATATTAAAGGCATGTTGTGGTCTTTGTAAATATCTATAAATAATATTTCTTGTCCTTTCTGCAGTGTTCAACGCTTTGGTCCTGTTCTGTATCAAAGATATTCATTCCACCATGCAGAGGATGCTCAACCTGAAGCCAGATAAAGACCAGAAAAAGTATGAAGGCAACATTTTGTCTGCTGTTCTCGTCTTTTGCTCACAGTTTCAGTGTAGCTGAGTTCAATCAGTTCACTCCCCGCTTTGTTTTTCCTCCGTTTTGATCTCAGGCTGGTGTTCCCTTCTTCGAGTCCAAGATGGCAGAAGAATCAGATCGACATCAAGATGTATCTCAGTGGAGTTGTTCAGGTTTGTTTTCTGCCTGTCTGTGCTTCTTTTACTTCCCTCATTTCAGTCTTGTGTTTTTCTGTGAGGCAAATATCATCACACAAAGTGAATCAAGAACACAGACGTGTTTTCTGTCTTCGAGAGAGCCAAACATCTGCCCTAATGTTGTCTTCCTCTTCCACTTTTGCATCCTGAAAACTCTCCACCTGCAGCTGTTGTCCTGTTTAACAGAAGCTACTGTCATCACAGCGGTCCTGCAGCACACCAACCAGCTCGTACCTTATTACCTTTGTCTACCCAAACAGTGTCGACACTTGGTTAAGGTAAGATTTGAACCCACAATGATATCATGGACTAAAAATGGTATGTTAGTGTCTTTTTGTTAACGTTGTTGATGTTTTTGTGTCTAGCAACTACTGAAGCAGTGGAGCACAGGAGAGGAGACGAGTCGGGTTCTCGCCTTCCTGGCCCTGAACAAAATCTGCAGACACAAGCAGGAAACGTATCTTAACCCTATTCTCAAGGTGAGCTGCTTGGATGAATGAAAGAGTGGACAGCAAACCTGTATTTTAAATGGACTACAACAGGGAATTTGCTTTGTCAAGTCAAAACACAATCACACAAGTAGTTAAAGTGTTGATTTTCTTTCTGTTTGCAGCAAATGTACATTTCCTATGTGCAAAACTGCAAGTTCACGTCCCCCAATGTGTTGCCCATGATCAACTTCATGCAGAGGACTCTCACAGAGATGTACGCACTGGACACACAGGCCACTTATCAGCAGGCCTTCATCTACATCCGACAGCTGGCCATCCACCTCAGAAATGCTATGACCATGAAGAAAAAGGTTGGTGTTTCACTAAGTACATCGGTTCCCAGAGACAGTCTGCTTGTGTGCTTTTGAAGAGACCCACAAAGACTGTTTAGAATATTCCTCAAGAGCAGGGGTGTCAAATATGCGGCCTGCGGGCCAAAAGCGGCCCCCAGAGGATCTAGTCTGGCCTGCAGGATGACTGCAAAGTGTAAAAATTACAGAGAAGACAATAACTGCAAATTGTACATTTGTAAAGCTCTAAATTTAAAATAATTTCTAGATCTTGACAAATTGTTTTGATCATAAAGTATAATACTGTGTTGTTCAGTTCTAGGTACCTGTGACTGCATATTTTGTGCCTTTGTAGATACAAAATGATCTGTAAGTTGTAATACCAATCTGTAAATGATAAACTGAGGCATAATACTGTTGAAATTGCACCTATTTTTCTTAAGAAATTTAACAAAATAAGTGCATGAACATTTCAGAATGTACTTTTTTGCACTAAAACAAACGGAATATTTTGGAGTTGTTGTTATGTATAGGTTAATAAGCTATGATTTTAGTGGTCCAGCCCACTTGAGATTAAATTTGCCTATACATGGCCCCAGAACTAAAATGAGTTTGACGCCCCTGCTCTAGAGGACAAGGAGACAGCCTTTAAAGCATCTTTGAAGCCTCACCAGTTGCTTATTTTTCACAGGATCTGGCCGATTTTTTTTTTTACAGACTATCCCAAAAACTACAAGAAAAAGTTGGAACTTGTAATCATGTCAATACATTATGTTGATTTTTTTTTTTTTTACAGAAGTTCAAACTATAAAAATCTATCATTTATAATCAAAACAAAGGATCTTTCATTTTCAAAAATTCATATCTCCACTAATGTTCACCCAATCCCAAACAAGTTTTCTGTTGTGGGTAGAAACAACTTAGTTCTGTCAAACCTAAATGGTAATTTGGTGCTACATCAAAAACTGGCTGCCACGGGTCTTCCTAAAATTAGATTCAGTGCCGAAAATCCACCTTTTAGGACATTTTAACAGGTTTTCAGGAAGAATTGCTTTGATTTCTCAGAAAATTTTTGAAGGGAATGTTTTCATATCCATTGAAAACATATTTAAGAATAAAGAAGTTATATTACTCCTTCATTATTTAAACATTTGATAGTTTTTAGTGGCTTTAAAATCACATTTGGTGGCTTTTATCATCAGGTAAGCATTTGTAGTATGTAGATTTCAAAGTTTTATATATCTGTATGGTACCTATTGAGCTATTTTGTCCTTAGTTCAGGAAATAAACTAATAAAATTATTACTAAAAAAACTTTTGTTATTTTGTTTTTTATTTTAAGGATTAATCTAAGTATAGAAATAAGTACGTGTTTGCTTCATGGGTGCTCATGCAGATAGGGGCTCTGGGATATACGACTAGAGATGTATAGAAAACAATGGTTTTATGAACTTAATGTGTGTTATTCAGTGACAAAATAACAGCCTTAAGCTTGTGTGACGCATATTTTTGTTTTTGTTCGTAGGAAACATACCAGTCGGTGTATAACTGGCAGTACATCCACTGTCTGTACCTGTGGTGTCGAGTCCTCAGCACCCTGCATCCTAGTGATGTACTCCAACCTCTGATCTATCCGCTCTGCCAAGTCATAATTGGTACTATCAAGTGAGTATGCAATTTTATTACATAACTCTCAGCACATATTGGACCATATGCAGGAAAAATGAGCAAAAATTTCAGATTCTTGCTTCATCCTTCCATCACTTTAAGCACATAATCCATTATAAAGTGTTTACCATGAAGCAGTGTGCTGTCCTTTAATGCCATTCCAGGTCAAAAGTTTGGTAATTACAGTATTTAATGTTAATAAGTTTAAAGTTATTTGAAAATCAAGGGATACCCTTTGGATTTATTGTTATGAAATCAGGGTCTCTTGTAGCTCTTTCCACAAATTATGACAAAACAATCTAAATCTGTTATAAAATCTTAAATTGAGTCAGTTTTTAGTGATTTTAAGAAATCTTTTTGGCATTAATTGTGCTTTTTAAAGCAGGTATGCTTTCTCCCTGAACATCCACAGTCAAATGAACTGAAAACAATAGATCTCATGTTGTAACAACATAGTTTGAATGAGAGACGGACTGCCAGCAAAAGGTGATAAATGACAAAATGTTGTGCACACAGGACAGCAGCAGTGCTAACAGGTGGTGGGTGGGAGTAGATAATGATGAAAATGAGCAGATATATCAATACAGAGGAATGTGAGGTGATATTAGAAATGCATTATGTGGAGCTTAAAGCTGTAAAAAGATCTTTAAGGTAGCGTAAAAGTATAATAATGTTTGGTATACAAATAAAGAAATGGACCTTACCTGCAGTGCATACACCGATCAGACATAACATTATGAGCACCTGCCTAATACTGTGTTGGTCCCCCTTATGTGCTCTAAAATGCTCTGAACCATTGGGCATGGACAAGAGGACCTCTCAGGGTGTCCTATGGGGTCTGGAACCAGGACGTTGGGACTGGATCCTTTGGGTACTCTGGCTTGTGCAGTGGGGCCTCTGTCAATCAAACTTGTTCCACTGCATCCTGTTGATGCTTGATCAGAATGAGGTGTAGGAAGTTTGGAGGTCAAATCAGCATGTCAGTCCATTGTCATGTTCCTCAGCATGTTCTTGATGGTTTGATGTTGTTTCCATGTGGTGGGGTGCATTTTCCTGCAGGGGTAGGCCAGTGACATTTGGGATTGCTTGTTGTGGGACAGTGTTTATTTGGGTGTCTAAGTCTCATCAACACGGATGTTAAAATCCAAGGTTTTCCATCAGAACAGCACATAGTACCAATATGATCAATGTTATTCACTTCACCTGTCAGTGATCAGAATGTTGTGGCTGATCGGTGTATCTTTGACACTATGCTGTTGTAACTTGATTGCCATTTATTTTTATATAGTTGCTCATATTTGCATACCTGCTGTCTGTAGTTAAAAAATACATTTAGGGCAGTGCTGTAAGTAGTTACTTGAATATTTGGATTTACAGCTAGTAGTAGTGGTGTCATGGATAAAAAGTCTAAACTGGTCATTCGGTAATAATTTGTTACCTCCCAAACTTGTGGCAACTTGTGTTTTTAAATGTGCCTTCTAACATTAAATTATTTGTGTGAAACCTCCATGTCGCTGTGCATGTTTCCAACAGCAGGTGGAGACACTGACCACTGTTTTGTCTTTCAGATTGGTGCCCACAGCAAGATACTACCCTCTGAGGATGCACTGTTGCAGAGCCCTCACCCTGCTGTCTAGTAGCACCAAAACATTTGTCCCCGTCCTGCCTTTCCTCGTGGAGGTAAGACTTTGTGTCATCTCCAGTTACCACCATGTAGTGCTGACGGAATCAGTGCAGCTCGAAGAGAGTTCAGTTTCCGGCAGCTTCAGTCTGAAGTCTCTCACACCAGTGCACAGCTGGAAGCCCTCAAATGGTTTAAAAATTTTCTGCAAACAACAACAGTCAGTTGGCTGACTTCGCCACAAGTGGAAACGGTGCAAAGGTAGATGTGATGAAATGTTCCGTCGGTGGTTTGCTGTGGAAAAACATCAGTGGCACACGAGATGCATTTTGGTTCCAACGGCCACAACTGTAGGAGCTCAGGAGGAAACATATCGAAGGGTAGAAGTGTGCGAGAGACACCTTTCGTTATCAGACCAATCGCAGGTCACCAACTGACAACATTTTCACTGGGTCAGGTGTTAATCACGTGTGTGTGTGTGTGTGTGTGTGTGCGCCAGTGTGTGCAAGTGTTTATCCGTGCTTTGTTGTGGTTTGCTGGAGGAGAGCCGTGTGCTGGTGACAGCGACTAGTTCGGCCCGCGGGGAGTGGTCAGTGCCTGCATGTATGTATATATGTGTGTGTGTGTGTTTGTGTGTGCACGCGGCAGTTTGACCGAAGCGATAAAGGCACGGTTGTGGTTTACACTCTGGTCCTAACACGCTGTGCAGACCACATCCTCTCTGCGTATGGCCCACTCCCCACCTCGTTTTTTTCCCCCCCGACTCTGAACCCCCTCCCCCAAACCCCCAACAGCAAGCTGTGTTTATTTGTGACGCACAATACTTCCTGTGTTTTTTCTCCTTTACTGTTCCTCTTGTTAAAGGCAGGCTGAGGTACGCTGCTACTGTTTTAATTAGAGCGGCAGAAACAGCCCCTTCCTCCTGTGTGTCTGTGCCTGTGTGTGTTCTCGTATCTCCGAGGGGGGTGTATGATTTGGAGCTTCCTGCTTCAGTAGCTGTGCATGGTGTGTGTGTGTGTGCGTGTGTGTGAGTGTGCGAGTGTGTGTGAGCGCACCAGGGTTGGCCCATGCCTTCCCACTTCCCCCTGGCTCCCCCACAGACCGCCACCACATCCTATGTTTGTACAGACAGCACCGGCCAGGAGCGTTGCTGAGCTTCGCACACAGAGAACATTAACGACCACACACACACACACACACACACACATGCACAAAAACACGCACAGAGATACGGGGAGTCAGAAATAGCTTGATACACGAATACAAGACAGAAATTCACTTGCGCACTGTGGGCAGATGTGAAAGCTAAAGCTTGTAGACAAATAGCCCACACGTTGGCTAGAATGTACTTTCACAGACGAAGATAGAAATGTGTCATCTCAGTAGCACTGCAGTATTTAAAATGAGCTGTGTCTAATGGTAATTGTCAAAACACTGTCGGCGTTAGGCAGATGAAAAGTGTTCCGTGGCTGTGACGTCTTTGAAGAATAGGAAGAGGGATATAGATTTAGTAAATGTATACAAAATCAAACTCGAAACACTCACATACGTGCGATTTATAATTTTAAAGCAAAAGTTTATTAATTAGATGGCTTATTGCTTACTCATGGGTTTTGACGTTTGTAGGCCATCAGCTTGACCTCTTTATGTAGATTCTATCAGTATGCGGTGTGTTTTTGATTGAATAACTGGGGCAACAGGTAGCTGATGACGAGTGTCTTCCAATAAACTAGCTCCTTTTAAACCTCTGAACCCCAAACCCTGGCAGCAGGTTTGAAAGTCATGATATTTTTTGTAAAAATCCCCAATAATTTCACCATTTATTGGAGCAGGAAGCTGTAAAAACAGAAAGTATTGATTCCGACGATCTGCGATCTAATAATCTGTGAATCGAGAAAATATACCAGATTTGCACCCTAAAATCGCTTAATTTAACTATTTACTAAAAATAAAATATTTCCTTAAATCAGATTTTCAAAAAAATAAAAAATTCAGTGTTTTTTTAGCACGAAAGTGAAGCCATGAATGACTCAGCTGCGACAAACGGTCATAAAACAAAAATTTAAAGACTTCTCGGCTGAACTGCAGGCTGTGTTTACACAGAGCAGAGGGGAGACAAGGGTGGAAACAAATTAAAAATGTGAATAGTTAAATATCTGTGGCGTGTAGAGTCACCTTTTTCCCCCCAGTATTTAGTTTGTTTTTTTTTAAATAAATAAATAAATTTAACTTTTTGTCTTTTCTTTATGAATGATATGTGACATTTTTAATATATGGGGAATTTTGAGTTCTCTGTGCTTCTAGTCGTAGTTGTGCTGCTTTCATAGAAGTGTAGGAGTTTATATTGCAGTGAAAAATGAGCCCACAGTGAGTAAAAATGTGACAGGACAAAAGAAAGGCTCAGAAACCGCGTGGGATTCAGAGGGTTAAAATGCAAACCAACAAAAGTGATGACAAAAAATAACTACTTGTATTTGCTCTGAGTTCTGGGTCCGTGCTTTATTCTGCTGTCTGAAGATAGTATACATTGCACTGTTGTACCAGTCGGATCAGAGTTCACTGTTGCCAGTTTATGTTTTTCTTTTATAGATCTTCCAGCAGGTGGAATTCAACAAGAAACCTGGACGAATGAGTAAGAAACCCATCAACTTTGCGGTCATCCTGAAGCTCAACAAGGTCAACCTGATGGAGAAAGCTTACAAGGTAAGTTTTACTGTGAACATCAGTGTAGGTGTGGATTATTTCCTGTAGAGCTGGGAAAAGAGCACATGGCGTCTTTATTGCGCCGAGAAGGAGCAGCTGATCAGACGAGCGGTTCAAGTCTTGGTTATTTCCATGCCGCCCTGTGACACTGTGTGTTAGCTGGCGTGTGTGCATAAGGGGATTGAGGGCAGCGCCGAAAGCCCCTTGTCGGGACTCTAAAACTGGCCCTGAGTCGCCACGCTCAGTGCTGCAGCCAAGAGGATTGTAGCACGGCTCTCTGGGATTATCCCCCCGCACTCCGCTCGCTAGGACTGTTTTCACTGCTGTCACCTGGGCAGCTGCCATGATCCCCTGCCTCGTAAAGTCTCTGCAGGCCCAACCGACTGATCTGTCTGAAACCTGAACACTTATTAGTTCACACACGCTAGAAAAGTTTGCATTTGTACAGACAAAGAGAGGCAGCTGGATTTGTAGTCCTGTGGATGGCATGTTCACCTCTTATTTTTTTAATTACATCTATATTAGAGGGTGAATTACACTGTTGTGGTACTTGTACTACATGTTTTGGCTTTACAAATATATCGTCAGTTGGCACCACAGTGTTTTTGTTAATAGAGAATACACCGTGGGGGGAATTGTTGGGAATAAATGTTAAATTTCTTTGTGTAGCTTTGGGCTTGAGTTTGATTTAGTAATCTATAAATCACCCGTTAGGTTGACTAAACGTAGCCCAGTAATCACACTTTTTGTTTCTCTATTCATGCAGTTTGACATCATTTGACCCAAGTGTTTGGGAGTGAGAGTTACTGCGTTTTGTTTTTGCCCTGACATATCTGTAGCAAGTAATGCATCCCTCCCACCAGGGAGTTGTAGCTCTTAAACTTCTTCCCAAATCTGGCACATGGATGGAAATCATAGATGAATTAAAAGAGCTTGTAATGTATCGATATATTGATCCATAGCAGACATTCATGGGTTCATAGCAGGCTTGGTTAAGCTGTTATCAAGTTAGATGTTGTTCTTTGCTCACTTAATTCAGTGCTGAATTTATCCTAAAAATAAAGATGACAACCTGAATATTTAGACATCAGTATAAAGTGTGAATACTGTAAATTTTTCTCTCCTGCTGCATTTCAGGACGGACTGATCGACCAGCTGTATGACCTGATTCTCGAATACTTCCACACTCAGGCCAACTCCATCGGCTTCCCTGAACTCGCCCTGCCCACCATTATTCAGGTAATGCAACCATTAAAGCTGATCTGGGAATGGACTCAAGTGTTTTAGACCTGCAGAAATTGAATTACTTTAGCTTCATCATATCCTCTTAAAATTTTACAGGATAAACGCGAGGGTTAGAATTAAATTGACCGACTGATGCCGAAGTAAAATAAAGACGCGGTGACACTCAATATCAATCCCAGAGTTTAAATCCTGAACAGATGATTCAGGATTTGCTTGGTTGAGGTTACGTCCACACTAATACGTTTTCACCTTTTTAAAATGAATCAATCATGAGCGCTTTAGCACTGTGTTATTTAAAGTCATTTACATCAATACCAACATACCTGAAAAAGCATATTGGATGACTGAAAAGACAATGGAAGAAGAACACTGACGGCAAAAAGTATGACCAGAAATTTCTTTGCTTTGACTGAGAACAAGGAGGAACATAGTCTGGGAGTCGTGGTCATGTAATAGGGATGTGGTCAATCACGGAAGGACAGTTAGAGACTAATACAATCCAATCAGGAAGAGAACGTGGGTGTTTGCGTCATCATTTCCAAAAGTCTCTGTCTGTCCAGACTAAAATGCAATGCCTAATTAAAATGTGGTCGGCTATGTCTACCAAATTCTCTGCTTAGGGGTCCTAAAATTCCTGGGAAGAGTGGATTTTAGGCAAAAATGTGGTGAAAATTTGATTTAAAATGAAAGCGTTACTCGTGTAAACGTCGCTGGATCTGCTTCCCTCGGGGGAAACGACCGCAAACCCCCTCCTGCTCAGCCTGAATGCATCACATGGGCGGACAGGATCATCCTTTTCGCTGTTTCCTTCTTTTCTCATGCCCCCACCCCTCCATGTTCCTGCAGCTGAAAGCATTCCTAAAGGAATGCAAAGTGGCCAATTACTCCAAGCCGGTGCGCCAGCTGTTGGAGAAGGTACAGGAGAACAGCAGCTACATCACAGGACGGAGACAGAAGGCCGCCTTCGGAGTGGCTGATGCCGCCGCTGTGGTGAGTGAGTGTGTGTGTGTGTGAGTGTGTGTGTGAAAGACAGAGGCTTCTTTGTAGGCTGCATTTGCGAAATTTTACCATTTCTGTTTGTGTGTTTTTCTTTTTCTTTGGCTCTTCTGTTTCTTGATGATAGAAATTTAGTTGTGAATACAGGGAGGTGCTCTTCCATCAAAACACCAAATTGTAAGAGTAAGCACAAATTTTCCCACCATGGCAGGGGCTTGTTAGGCCTGTGTTTGTTTGTTTGTTTGTTTGTTTCTCTTAACCCCTGGCGTTGATAGCTGTTGTATTCATATACAGATATTCAGTAGATCATCTCAGCTGCAGCAACACAGCTGGTAAAATCTGTAGTAGCAGGTAGCTGTTGCCATCACAACTAAAGGTGTGTAGCACTCTGGTAGTTATTATTCAGCGCATTTTAAGCAGTTTTCTGCCGAAACATTGATTAGAAGAAAAGACTTGCTACCAGCTAGTGCAGAGAAGATGCCAAAAAAAAGACTTTGCTGGCTGAGATATAACATACACCAATCAGTCACGACATTAAGACATCTGACAGGTGAAGTGAATCATATTGGTACCATGTGGTGTTCTGCTGGAAAACCTTGGATTTTAACATCCGTGTTGATGAGACTTAGACACCAAAATAAACATTGTCCCACAACAAGCACACTCCCTCATGCAAATGGAAATCCCAAATGTCACCGCAGGAAAATGCACCCCACCACATGGAAACAACATCAACCAATCAGGAACATGTTGAGGAACATGACAATGGCCCAACATGTTGATTTAACCTCCAAACTTCCTACACCCCATTGTGATCAAGAATCAACAGGATGCAGTGGAACAAGTTGGATTGACAGAGGCCCCACTGTACAAGCCAGAGTACCCAAAGGATCCACTGCCACATTCTGGTTCCAGACCCCACAGGACACCCTGAGAGGTCCTCTTGTCCATGTCCAATGGTTCAGAGCATTCTTGAGCAGATAAGGGGACCAACACAATATTAAGCAGGTGGTCGTAATGTTATGCCTGATCAGTGTAGTTATTTAGAGAAGTTTACACTAAATTTCTTTGAAGTGTTAAAAAAAATCATTGGCGTTGCCTGTAAATGGATAAAGTAAACAATTTTCTTCAAGACTCCTCATCAATACTTTCGACGCAAAATGTTTAAGGGCCTGCTTAATAATAACAACGATTTGTTAAAGACTCTGCTCTGACCAGGTTAGACTTTAAGTTATTTGTTGTTGGATTACAAGTGGTTGAATGAACGGCAGTCTTGTTGATAATTCTGATGATAAAAGCAGACTCTTAAGTTAAATTACATCTCAGGCGTTTATTGCATTAATTCAACTTCAAGTGCTTTCTGTACACAACCATCAGTAAAAAACATGGCATATTAGTTTTCTTTTACATTTTAGTCTAACACAAACAATACAAGTTGTATTTTGTTTTAAATAAGGATTTGTTGATTGACAAACTCTCTACACAGATCTATACAGGTAATGTAAAACATGTCATAATGTAATAAAATAATACTAAACGTTGAGGTCAATGGTGAAAACTTCACACTAGAGCATGACCGACTGACCAGGTAACCAACAGAAGACGGATACAGCACAGTCACTTATAGATGGACAGAAGACAGAAGTTAGACGTTGTTACTGAACATTGCAGAAGCATCTTTTAAGTGACTCGTAAAACCTGTATGGATTTAACTGTTTTGTGGTTATGAAAGTCAATTTTGTTTTGTTAGCTCAAGATTTAATATCAGGTCATAAGGCAATACAATTCTAACATATGTTAAAATAAAATTACAGCCCTGCTGAGTAATAATTATTGCTTCATGTGGCTGTGTTTTATGATTTACCATTGTCACTTATGACATTATCAGTTTTACTGCTGATTCTTTCCATTGAGAGCAACAGTTTTATTACACTGAGACTAATCATTCCATTTTAATTTGCTTCAAGGAGCCTTATTAGTTGACTTTAATGACCTCTTGTGACTTGGATTTGACCTATTAGGCAGATTTAAAATGCGCCAAACTACCTGGTATGTTTAGTAGGTGCACGGCTGTTCAAAAGGAGCACTGATACAATCACAAACATCAACAGTCACTCATTACATTGATACATTACAACCTGTTTCAGCTCAGTTCAGTGTTATTTTATCACTCTATTATTACTTTAAACCATTTATTTTGGAATTTTAGCCTGAGTAAATCCGACAGTTAATATAAAACGTATTGATTCACTGCTTTTTATGCAGAGGAGACCCCAAAACTGATGTAACATAAATGATTTAAGTGTTCAGCAGTAACCGGCAAAAACTCAGATTGAAAATTAATTAGCCTTGGAAGTCTGTGTAATTTTCCCTCTAGCTAATGCATAAATCAGACCTAATGAGGAGTAGTTAGTTGTCATCTTTTGGTTAGACGGTGCAAGTTGTGATGGCTTTATTAGGTGTTTGCGGTAATTGATGTTCAGCAATCGGCCAACTCAATCTATTTGACTTAATCGTCGGTACAAGGTACAGCGGTTTCTACAACTGCGGCCTCGGTGGAGGGCTGCACTCTACAAGTTTTAGTTGTTGTTGCTTTTATTTAGATTGGTCATTTCTTTGATCAACACTATTTCAGAGGTGGTGTCTTACTTGAGTCTTCTAGAGAGGCCCCACAGAGCAGAGAGTTCCAGTTGCAAGGCAAAGATAGCTCTGTGCTGAGTGACAAATACTAAGACCCGAAACTTTCCTTTCGGGCTCTGGTCCAGTAAAGGTCGGTGCTGCAGGCCATCGGACTGCAGAGTGTGAACCGCTACAGGCAGCAACTGTTAATGGAGGATACTTTCCTGCATAAACTCTAAGAACGACCCTGTGGTTATTCAAAGCTCTTATGGGCTTTTGAACCAGAGGCGCCGCCACCCTAATGAGCAGCCATTAGCGTGTGACGGAGCGATTCTCTTGTCTGTGTTGACTTGCTCTTGTTGTGTTACCTGTCTACACACATGCATGTTTTTATGTGGCTTTGCTTCCACTGAGTTGTGATGTGTACCGCTGATGAATATTTAAGAGCATTTAAAGATGAAATTAAAGAGGACGGTCTTTGTGTAATTTAGCTGATGAGATGGTGTGTGTGTGTGTGAGTGTGTGCATATCAAAGTGTGTTTGTTAACTGAGTACAACAGACAGACAGCGTGGCACCGTGCCAGTGCCTGTCGCCACAGCTCTCTGCTCAGCGGAGGCTGTCACCATGGCATCGACTCCCTGGCATCGTGGCAGCAGTCGAGGTGTCACCGCAGGCGAAGGAGAAGGGACGGCCCTGCTGCTGCCACTGTGGAAAGGCCACGGCCCCCCTCCGGCCACCAGCCCCCCACTGACATGTCACCCAAACTGAGAGCTAGCCTAATTAATGATGCCCTGCGTCCATCCGGGTCGCACTCTGGTGTTGCTTGCCTTTCTTTCATTCATACCTAGAAATATTTTGTTTTGTTTGTCTGAGACTAATCTAGAAGGAGCTTTTCCTTTTTCCTATTCTGTCTTTTTCTTTGCGCATACATGTCACCCATCTTAGTAGCTGAACGGCAAATTGTGGTAAATGTGTTAAGCTAGCGGGCACAGGAGGCCACGGTCTGTTCGCTCTATTGGATTTGTTGGTCAGATAATGTGATTGGGCCTAATCAATATCATCCACAAAGACCTTTAGGGCCCGGAGAAGATCTCCCCTTTCAGACTTCTTCAGCCTGTTTGTTTTCTGCATCCTCTGACTCCCTTCACTGTCTCGACAGTCTGTCTGTCTCTGGTCAGTTGATGTGAAGTTGAAAGCCATATAAAATAAGATGATTTCTGAGCCTGAGTGAACCTGTTGAAAGGGTTGTCTTATCAGGTTCTGAAAAAAAACCCTGAATATTCAGGCTTAACAGACACAGAGCTGCTTTTTATTTCTTACCTGCCCTGTCCACACCTGTATGTATATTCACCATCAAATATTCTGGTCACTTTCTGTTAGGCGGCCTGGGAGAAGCAGGTTCACGAGGAGGGGACTCCCCTCAGCAGGTACTACAGCCAGTGGAAGAAGCTGAGGGAGAAGGAGATCCAGCTGGAGATCTCTGGCAAAGAAAGGGTAATTATCTAACCAAAAAAAACTTCTAACATTTGCCTCATCCCACTCCATCATAATGAATTGCTTCTGGTGTTTTCCTTCATGAATGTCAGTGTTACCCACAAGAATTGCTCTTTTACATAAATCATGAAACAGTCATGCTGTATAGTGGGACAATTTACTGGCACAACAATTATTTTATGACAATCATCAAGGCCATCAAAGCAAGCTCGTGCACTAACTCTGCCAATTTTGTGTTTTGTAAAGATGGAGGATCTGGACCTCCCTGAGATCAAACGGAAGAAGATTCAAGAGAAGAAGGCAGAGGACAAGAAGGAGTTCAAGGATCTGTTCCAGTCTGACAGCGACTCAGACGGAGATGATGCAGGACTCAAAATCAAAGGCAAGCTACTTCTCATATACAATTTTCCCTCAGACTTTGAAACTGGCCTGTAAAGGAGGCAATTTGTGGACTGGTGCTGCAGCAGGCTGTGATAATCTCCCATTCTTGGCCTCTAGGGGGCTGTATTTTCTTGCAACAGTGCAAAAGCAAAGTTAAGAGGTGATGACAGTTCAGTCTGATTTCACTGCCGTTATCTGTTTATGTGACACTCACTATCTTTAAAGATGCGGCTACATGAAGCAGATCACCTGCAGCGTGGTAACCGCGGGGCCTTGAGATATTAAAACATGCACAGACGCTGTTTCTGTGGAAATGAAAATTAAATCCCAAATCAAATCTCTGCTTATCAGATAGTTTGGTTTCGCTCTCCGCCAAGAGCAGCCGTCGGCTTGTTCATCCTTTAACCCCTGCAAGCCTCGTCGTCTCCGGGTCATCCGCAGGTCACAGGCAGCTGCAACCTCGCTTTTACAGCTTTACACTCGGACACGCTCCAAGCAGAATAAAGCCCTCCGCAAGGTCACAGAGAAAAGGAGTAGGCGGCAGGGGGATTTTTTTTTAATGCATCTGGACTTCATTGTAGGGAGAGTCCCCACAAACGGATGGGCAGCTGCCGGCAAGCGCCCCCCACCCTCCTCCTCTTCCTCTTTCGTTCGTCTTTCCTCCACCCTTTCCACCCCTCGTGCACACACACGAACCGAAACCCCCCAACAGGAAGTACAGGCTTGGATCCCAGCGGGGGTTCCTAATTCAAACCAGCCCACTGGAACAGCCAGAGGTGGCCGCTCCCACTCCTCTCTCCCTTTTTTCCCTCTCTCTCTCTCTCTCTCTCTCTCTTTCATTCTACCTCTCTCGCTCTCTCTTTTTCTGGCTCTGTAGACTTCAACCAGCTGCCCCCGCATGTCCTCGCAACACGTGCGCGCTCACACACGCACATCTCCACGATAGCGCACAAATGCACAGCCACCACCTCCGTCGTCCAGCCTCGCAGAGCCAAACGCTTTTGGGCAGCTCACCAAAGCTCTTTGTGGTCTCACACACTCCCGGAAAGAGGGGGAGTTTGGAGAGGAGGGGGGCTGATGATTTAGATTGATGCCTGTGTGTGTGCGTGCTGTCAGTGTGTGGTGGCAATAAGTCATCCAGGTCATTTAGGGGCAACCTCGAAGGTACTACCGAAATCTGCTAGCACCGTGTGAGCAGCAAAGAGTGGGAGAGGGCGAGAGCGTGTATTTCATCTTAAATCCAGAAAGGGAAGGGAAGAACCTGATGTTTGAATAGATGTTGTTTATCTGTGCGTGTGTGTGTGTGTGTATGTAGTGTGTGTGTGTGTGTGTGTGCACTTACTGTATAACTGTGTGTGTTCACAGTGTAGCACACAGAGGAAGTAGCTCTGTTTTGCTTCTCTCTCCTCCACGCCCCCAGCCTCTCATCACACCTCAACTTCAAAGCCCGTGGACCCCAGTTGTCCCTTTGGCTAGACAACACACACACACACACACACACACACACACTGTACTTTGACGATAGCGCAACACAATTTCCGACAAACTCTCAACTTCTCTCCTGCACACACACACACAGGCGCGTACACACACACACACACACAGACACACACCGACTCTGCCATCATCATCGTAGCTGTGGAACCTGCCTGCTATCTCCATTTGCTATATTTAGGCCGTGAGCATAAGATGTCTGAAATTGCCGGTAGTAAACTGTCATGGGTGTTTGTGCAGCAGCAGCGGCGCCTGTAATCGACTCTCAGTTCCATCTCAGGAGGAAATAGACACTTCCAGCTGCCTCTGATACCTGGCCCACATATCCACGTCTCCAAAGTCCTCAGACGTCAGCGATGCACCGGTGCAAACTTGGGAATGACTGAAGAAAGTAACACTTGACAAAATTCAGCGCGGCGTAATGTTTTTCCCCCGTCTCCTCTCAGGTAAGAAGAGCAGCCGGGCGTCAGCTGATGATGAGGATGATGATGATGATTTGGAAGATCTGTCTGACCTGAGCGATGACGAGGGGATGGATGGAGGAGACTCAGGTTGGTACAACTTCAGTGGCCAAAGAGAAGCATAGTAGTATCTCAAAATTTAGTAGCTTTCAGACATTTTAAAGTGTTTATTCATTTAGTGTACAGAAAAGACTGCTTTACCCAGCGCTATGTGTACAACAGAATTGAGTACACCCCAGTGCAATATCAATGAAATGATTGAAAGTTGGTTCACCTCTCAATAATTGCTTTACTTCTAAGTTGAACAGTAGGATGTTTGCTCTTGTGTAAAATTAAAAACCAACTGTTTAAATTTATCATATAAATACAGGCACCACAGTAGGAATTCAATGCAACAAAAGTCATTACTCCAATCCAGATATTTTATTTTTTCAATCCTCCATGTGGCCATCTTTATGTTCGATGACAGAGTCAAGCCTCCTTGGCAGAGATGATACCACCGTTGCACAATTTCAAAAGAGATGTTCTGCCATTCTACAGAAGCTGTTTTTAAGTTGCTCTTTGCTGGAGGGGTTGAGTTGCTCTACCTTTTAAAAAACCTGGAAGGTGTTCTGTTGGATTCAAGTCAGGCAACACACCTGGCCAGGTCATAGTTTAAATCTCATTCTTCTTCAGAAACTCGTCTGATTTCGGCTTCGATCTCGGCTTTGGATTGTTTTCATGCAGGAGTATTTCTCTTCTGTCAGGCTTCTGGAGACAGAGATTCATCTTGTGAGCCAATATTTTGGTAAATCTACAGATATTAATGGTGCCGTTTATAAACGTCAACTCTCCAGCACTTTTTGCACACATGTAGCCCCAAATCATCACACCCCCACATATGTGCTTCACTGTCAGGACTATGCATTCACTGTGGTAGTCCTGGCCAGGCCTACCTCAGCCAGACAAATTCATCTTGGTCTCTTTGACTGAAGAATGTGCTCCCAGTATTCATTTAGGCTTCTTCTATGGTGCTTTAGCAAAGTTTGGTTCTGAAGTTTTGTCCCAAAGAGCAAGCAAGGGTTTTTTTTCCTGGGCACAACCTGTAGACGTTGATGTTATGCAATGTCTTTCACACCATCAGAAATGTCACAGAAACTCCAATTCTCATTTATAACCCCTGAGCCGAATCTGAAGCAACTGCCCATCTGTTTTTCTAAAGCAGATTGTGAAAGTAACACACTGTGGCGTCATTTCAGGAGATTGACCACAGCAGCTCTGATTAGTGGTACTACGGCTCATTCTGTAACTCCTGAGTAATGGTGCGACCGTGTTTTGACTTTCTGACTTGGGTTTTTACTTGGTCGCCGATGTTCTTTTATTCTGTTCCACCTTTTTAAAGTCTCATAGTCAGATTTTCAGTTCATCTGGGAACTCTTTATTATGTGGAGCCATGATGCAAACATGCAAATAGACACAGACCATAGGACCAAAACTGAGAAGCCTCTGTTGTTCAGAGGTGACTTCACATCAATGTTTGTGCAATTAGGCTAATTCGAAATTACAAGTATACTCAATTTGGTTTTAATGGTCACAGGTTTTCTGACTTATGTGTCAGTGATTACAGGTGTATTTACTTTTGTAGCATTGAGTTCATACACCGATCAGCCACAACATTCTGACCACTGACAGGTGAAGTGAATAACATTGATCATACTGGTACTATGTGCTGTTCTGATGGAAAACCTTGGTTTTAACATCCATGTTGATGAGACTTAGACACCCAAACAAACATTGTCCCGCAACAAACACACTCCCTCATGTAAATGGAAATCCCAAATCCCACTGGCCTACACCTGCAGGAAAATGCACCCCACCACATGGAAAAACCATCAACCAATCAGGAACATGTTGAGGAACATGACAATGGCCCAACATGTTGATTTGACCTCCAAACTTCCTACACTCCATTCTGATCAAGCATCAACAGGATGCAGTGGAACAAGTTTGATTGACAGAGGCCCCACTGCACAAGCCAGAGTACCCAAAGGATCCAGTGCTTGTGTCCTGGTTCCAGACCCCATAGGACACCCTGAGAGGTCCTCTTGTCCATGCCCAATGGTTCAGAGCATTTTGAGCACATAAGGGGGACCAACACAATATTAGGCAGGTGGTCATGATGTTATGCCTGATCAGTTTATCCAGTGGCCTGTACTTTCAATATAGTCTTTCTGAAGTATTTGTTTCTGAGGGTTCACTGGAGCTGATACTCTACTTGTCAACTTAAAATAATACAATTACTGAGAGGTGATGCAGTTTTGAATCACAGTCATTTAGCTGGTGTTGCACTGGGGTGTTCTCACTCATGTTGTATCTGTACATACAGACTTACTATGAATTATGAATATGGAAGCTGGATGGTATTGAGGGTAAAACGTATGTTGAGCTGCCAAATAAGATCATTAATCAGTTTGTCAATTGGCAGAAAATTAATTTGCGTGTTTTAATAAATGTTTCAAGCAGATATCTGATTTTAGCTCCTCCAATCTGAGGAGTTTCTAATTTTGTTGGTTTTATCTTATCACTAAGCTAAATATCTTTGGGTTTTGGGCTGGTCGCCAGCCAAAACAAGCAATTTAATGATGTCGCTCTTTAATCTGGAAAACTGTGAAACACGTTTTCTTCCTGTTTCCTTGATATTTTATAGATTGCTTTGAAAGAATTAGACCGCTCGATCAATAATGAAAATTACTTGTTGCAGCCCCAAACATTTGCATCAACATGAGTAAATTATACCCTGAAATGAAAACTATTTGTGCGGAAATTCCTGCCCTCTAATTATTTAATTCAGGCTGTAGAATGAATCAGTTCTGTACAACTGAACCGAACAGGAACATCTACTATTCTGTTAAATAAATCTGAGGGATGTCGAATAAAAAAAACAAAAAAGACATCTGTTTAACTAACTAAACCCGAAATATATCAATTTGGGGCAGTCTCAAAGCCAAAGCAATGAGCTAATGATATTTATTAAAGGAAATAAATTTGGTAACCCCCTTTCTTTGGATGAATGGTTTATAAAATTGTAATGCAGTGGTGAGAAGATTTAAGCTCAATAAAGCATCTGCCTCAAATTTAACCCCTTCTTTGAGTGGAGGCTGATGATGAACGAATGAAAAATGGCAATGTACCCTTCGTAGGTACGGTTTAGTTGAAAATACTGTACTGCACATTAATAAAATCTCATTTATGCGCATACTTTATCAAATATTTTATACCCCAATACCTGCCAGGTTTTCTGATGTTTCCGTGTGGCTGAATGTGAAGTTACCATGATTCCTGTCTGTCTTCCAGATGATGACGACAATGATGACGACGACGAGGAGGAAGGAGATGAAAAGGCCTCAAAGACTCCTCAGCCGCTGTCCTCCTCTGCTCTGATAAAGCTGGCAGAGGGAGACGAGGATGTGGTTGAAGACCTGGAGCTGTCTGATGATGACTAAGATCCCTGGATGTTCAGTGCTCACCTTTGTAACCATTTATACTTACAGTATTTTTGGACTTCTTGCTTTTTTTTTCTTTTTTTTTGCATTTGAATTTTGTATTTCTTCACATGTACAGCACAAATAAGTTCATGATGTAATTTTATTATGCACCGAATGTGCAAAGATACAAAAAGACACAGTTCAAGAATCCTAATTTGCCTGTTCTTGATTATTTCTTTTAAGATGCTAATTAACTGAAGCGTATATGCGCATGCTAATGGACAATTACACCTGAAACAAGTCATTTGTGTCCTCTGCGCTTGTGCACACCTGTAGGCACCCCCAGGCTTTGTAAGAACGGGCTATTTGGAGGGGAGCTGTGAGCCTGGCTGAGCTGGGCCGAGCCAGGCTGGGCCGGCCAAGAGGAGGGGGTACAGAGAGGCGGGTGTTGAGCCCCGAGGCAGCAGTGCTGTGCCAGGCTGGCAAGGTGGCGTCTGATGCTGTGCCAAGACTCTCTGCCCAGGTGGTAGAGCAGCAACACAGGCTGGTCTGTTTCTGTGCCAACTCCTCACCCACCCCCTGCCCAGTCCACTGTCTTCTCTGCCTGTGTATTCACATGCTCAGATACGGCTTTCCTACTCCAACTTCACCCCTTTTCTTTCTTTACTTCGCTGCACCGCTTCCCAATATTCAGCACTAAACTGAAGGTGATTCTGGCCTTTTGTTGGGTGAACAATTACCGCATGCATTCACTGGTGTGCGGCACAAGGTAGAGGGGTTATTTAAAGTGATTGTAAAAGCCACAAATGGGGAGTTGATTTGAGAAGCACTTCTGTGTCATCACATTTCCTCTGTAGTAGTTTTCAGTGAATTCAGAAGTTTCTGGTGCAGGAGCCCGCCTAAAGCGAGGGGAAGTCCCAGCAGAGTGTGCAGAGCGTACTGCTTTGAAGGAGGAAAGTAAGCGTGAGTGAGGGCTGCTCCTGGTTCTCTCCTTGTATATGTGTGTGTGGGTATATGAGGAGGGTCAGGTTTACCCCCACAGGCAGGGAGGCCTTGGCCTGCGGCTGAACCTCACACTCCGACAGCTGGTGTTGACCTGAACTGTGCCCCCCATGGGTCACCTCCCCCTCACACACACACACACACGCACCAGGAGACCACATACACCCTCCTGCACGTTTTTACAGAAGAACCACAAACACCTGAGGAGGAAAAGCATTTGTACATTTGTCTGATGCAAGCACACGAACACAAGAGAAGAAGAGAACGCACGGCGGTTTCTTTAGGATTTATTTCACCTGTGTGGTGAATAGAAAAATAGGATGAAGACAAAACTTCTGAAGGGAAATCTAGAGACCATTTTTTAATTCATTGCTTGCGTAGTTTTAAAAAAAAAAATCCATAACAAATTTGAAACATTTGCATTAAGAGCTTTGTGCCTTTCTTTTCCCTGCAACCAAGAGAAAACAAAAGTATCTTTGGGATCCATCTTAAGGGCTAATTTTAATACATATCATAATCTGCTTTATCTACTACATCAAAAGTCCTATAAATATTTTGTCCTCATATTTATATGCTGAAGTAGCATTGGAGATTGGAGCATCTTTTTCAATATTACACTTTTTTCTTTTTTTTAAAAATGGCAGAACAAAAATTATGAACAAAAGTACCACCAAAGTTCAGCAAGTCACATTTTTCAGTAAAGAAAACCTTATTCGTGCAACTACATTTAACAAAAAAGTAAAAGTACCACGTATGTAACCTTCAGGATATTTTCATCTTAAGCATGATTCTGTACAATTTTGCATGTTTTTCCTACCTCCCACAGTAGTCAACACAAACGTACAATGACATAAGCCATACACACCCATAGCCGCCATTGAGGCTTCTGCATTTCAGCGACATTTAAGCCTTTGTATGTCAGTAAATGACAGCTCTACCTGTGTCACTTCAAATAGAGTCCATCATGTGAGGCACTAGCCTAGCATTCCCCTGTTGAACCAGTCTTTCTCTGAGACCATTAATGCAAAAAGAAGCAGACACATTGTGAATTCCAATTCCACACATCCGGTCATCTTTGGTATCGGGACAGTGGAATGCATAGTTGCAGTGATAAGAGGGAGCTGGTCAGATCTAGTGCTGCTCAGCATATGTTTCAACTCCAGCCGCTAAAAAGACAGCGCCACGCTGCTGTTTGGCCTCGGGAAACAGGCAAGAAGAAGGAGGGAGGGAGGAAGAGAAAAGAGGGGAGAGGCGTCTCTTTTTAATTCCTGGGCTCTGCAGGGCTTGTGGTGAGAGCAGTCAGAGAGATAGAGACAAGAGAAACAAAGTGAGTGAGCAGAGCTTCCTCCAGCCCAGGAAGGAAGGAAGAGTTTCCGCTAGCGTCTGACTGTCTGACTTGCAAGAATGTCGCATTTGTGGCAGGGCTTTGCTCCTTTTTTTGGCAGGCTGTCTGTGACCAGCTGTCTCCTTTTCCTCCTTTTTCTCTTTCTCTGTTCCTCTGTCGCTTCACGTTTCTCCCTTCCAACCCAGTTTCTTTGGATTCTGCTCGGCTACAGCCACTGCAGAGGAACTCAGCTGATTGGTTTGCCGGATACGGTCCATATCGTCCAGTTGTCTTTTATTCCAGGCTAATATTTTCCCATAAATTTCAGCTTTAATGTCCCAAGGTGAGGGGAGTCTGATAAATAGGGCCTGGGAGTCAGTCTGATTCAAGTCACCCCCCTCATCCTAAATGCTTGAGACAGGGCTTTCCTTCTCACCCCTGCCTGTACGCTCCTACGAGGGAGTTTTGGCCTCGTATCTTCCCACCACGGCGGAGCTGTTGCCGTTTTCTTGCTTCGGGGAGGAGCACCCTGGGGTGGGTCCGCTGTATGGAGAGGAGCTGCTGCTGGTGGAGGTAGGTCGGTGTGGCAGGGACAGCGAGAGGGGCAGCGGGGTGTCGGATGGCGTGGTCATGGGGTCCCGATCCCTATCTGGGGGGCGCAAAGCTGCAGAGGGCGGAAATGGGAACGCCAGCGGGAATCCTGTCATGTAGAAAAGCCTGCCAACCCGACGCGCCACCTGAGGAGACGGAGAGGGAGATCACATGACTGTCAGTTCAGCCTGTCGCGCTTCCTGCGATGGACTTATATGTATTTTAGAGAGAGAAGAGGAGAGGCTGCAGTCTGTGGGGCAGGCTAGTTTAAGGGAATCAGCTACACTATGCTAGCGGTCTGTCTCGGTCCTACAGACGGAAACGCACATTCGGACACACACACAGCTCCACCGCAGTCGTACACAAAAACACACACACTCGCAGGACTGTGGTGTGTGTACCTGTGAGCGGATCTTGAGCGCAGGCCCCAGCTTTAGTCCCATGGTGGTGAGCAGGTGCTCCTCAGTGAGCAGCGGCAATGTCTCTCCATCAATGGCCTGCTCCCGAAACACCTGGCAGAGACACAGCCGCTTCAGCCACAGCCCCGGACAAGCGCACAAACACAGAAACATCCAACACACAATCCTACACATCCACACACACACATAAACTACACAACAGTGGCTCTATTCCAAAATGTTACACATCCACTTCGAGAGAAAAACTGAAGATTAATGTCCAAATGCTGTATGTACATGGAACGTGTTGCATCCCTCTTGTCCATACATGTAGAAATCTGTGTCCACCGTGACTCCAGTATGACAGATGAGAGGAACAAATTCCACATTCTTGTTCCGTGCAAAAATGATTCATAAAGTTCATCTCAAGCTAATAAGAGGAATTTCATACTTAGTGTATTTTTACATTCATTAGAGTCAGCTGAACTTTACATGAAGCATCTCTTATATTAGAGTCACTTTGGGAAGGAATCACTTCACATCACAGCAGTATCATCATGTGAGTAGGATGCCATGAGATTGGAAACTCGACAAAAAAATTTAAATTCTTGGGTTGACTTTTCTCTGAAACTGGATGGTTCGTTTTGGAACAACAGTCGGCGGTATCGTTTCACTCACACGAGCTACACGTGTACACCTACATGCATTGCTAACTCGGCCCCATTCACACAAAAGCCCACAAATGCATCTGAAATGGTGACCATTCATGCAGCCGCGCACATTCACAATAAACTTGGAAAGAAAACTGATTCAGTGCTTCTACCTAAACATAATGAGACGCCCTTGAAAAATACTACAGCAGTTGTGGAGTATGCATTCTTATCCTGTTCTTCCTCTGTGGTTAGTAGTCAGCCTGCCCCTGGCCTCCATCCCCCTCTCTCTCTCTCTCTCTCTCTCTCTCTCTCTCTCTATGTTCTCACCTGTGTGTATTCAGCACATCCAGCCAGGCTGCTTATGAAGCCACACACATCCTCCACACTCCACTTGCTGATGTCCTCCGCAGGGTTTGCTGTGGCGGAGTCTTCGCCATCCATGAAAAGACCTCCCAAAGAGCCTGGAAAAAAAAGCAGCGGCGTATGAAAATGATTTGTCGATGTACACACTTGGTAGAGAGCTAGTTGTGTGTTTTAAAAATATTTTCAGACGTATGGCAGAAAAACAGAAAATCTCTTGGGTTACGTTAAGCTTAAAGAAAACGACCTTGTAATGTTTTGGTTCAATGAGACTAAACATGTATTAATTGTACAATCACATAAAAGCAACTTCACACACCGAGAGGATGTAATTAGTGAATATTTGCAAATCACTTAAACTATTTGTTGCTAATCAAACTTGTTGTGGGATAACATGTTAGCCTGACTGGATTTGAATCTTCTGTCCTGTAGCTGCTCATACTATGCAAGTTTGCACCAAGTATAGTAAATGTTCTGACTGCAGTTGTGTTATCCTGCATGTGGACGAGTGTGTGTCTGTGCTGCATGTCTGTGATGTGAACAAACAACCCCCCCTCCTCCCTCCGCTCTGCCCACGTGGCTGTGCTGCTGGTGGTGTGCATGTGGGTCACAGTGGGGTCAGATTCAGGGCCCCTAACAGGGAGAGGTCTCCACACTGGAGACACGCACACAGAGAGTGACGCTAATGGGTTTCACATGTCAGTTTTCAGCTCTGTGTGTGTGTGTGTGTGTTGTTGTTGTGTGTATGTGTCCGAGGCTCTCACCCGTGTGAAAGTAAGGGTTGGCGTAGGGGAATCCGAACGGTAGCGACTGGGCGTGAAGAGCAGGCAGCGGCGGCATGAACCCCGGAGGCAGGTGGTACTTGATATCAGCCTTGCCCAGTCCGGGGGTGAAAAGGTGGCGGCTGGGCGACTCTGTACCTGCTGAACTACAAGGAGCGCTGAGCCGGCCCGAGCTCTCTCCAGCCTCCTTGGCACTGTCACACACTCCCTTGCTGCCAGTGTCTTTACCCCGGTCTCTCTCCCTGTCCCTGGGTTTACTGCTGGACTTAGCGCCGACGGCCTCCTGCCTCTCCTCGCACATCTCTGTCTCACTGTCTGAGTCCTTCATCTCCTCATCGTGCATCTCCATGTCTGCCTCCCTCCCTCTGTCTTCTCTTCCTCCTCTGTGATCCCCAGCACGGAGCTGCGTCTGGGGAACCCTCCGAGCTGCCTTCCTGGATTCGGCATCCAGCCCAGCGGTGGAGCTCTGCGCCTGGGTGTCTTTAGGTGTGGAGGACGCTCCGGGTTGTTGCTGCTGGTGGTTGAGTGTCAGGAGGGGCGTGGCGGCCCCATGGCGAAGCACCAGCATTGCATTGGAGCGGCGGGCCAGTTCCTCGCGGAGGGGATGGCCCTCTGGGATGTCGTGGAGACTCCGCAGGGCTGGATGGTCGGGGGGAAGGCCAGGAGGTAGAGCTCCCAGAGGATCAGAGCCTAACAGACGCTGCTGCTGCTGCTGTCGCTGGTGGAGGTTTTCCAACTCTTTCTGTCTCAGGAGCTCGGCTGACATCTCAAGTCTGAGGCAGGAAACACACAGAGACTTCAATTTTACAATATTTCACATTTAAAACGGCTTGTGCTG
This sequence comes from Dascyllus trimaculatus, assembly GCA_024666655.1. NCBI lineage: Eukaryota > Metazoa > Chordata > Actinopteri > Pomacentridae > Dascyllus > Dascyllus trimaculatus. The sequence goes on from CM045452.1 coordinate 26,259,853, forward strand.
CTCCTTAAAGCTACTATTTAGTTGTTCTTGTGTGTGATACTAAACCAACATCACTGTACTTTTATACTGGCTGTCATAATCAGTGCATTATTATTTACTGCAACACAAACCTGGCCAGATTCTGCTTCCTCAAGAGCTCCTGCTGTCGAGCAAAGATCTCAGCTTGAGCTGGCTGGAGAAAACCATAACCTGCGACACAAACGGCAAGAAAATATAAATACACTTGTAAGCAAATATTATAAAAGTGACATATAATGTGCCAAATGCTAGAAACAGTGGGGAAAATTACACATATCTATGAGCAATATAATGAAAAGCGACCAAAAACTACACAAAATTCTACGTTTTTATCTGTTCACAAGAAGAAAAATGTATAAATGTAATATCCTGCAAATGTCACACCTTTTTAAAATGTTTAAATGTATAATTTAATCCTCTGGTTTGACACAGAGGCACTAACTGTCCACTTACCAGGCGCCTGGCAGAGAGCAGAGGGCATGCCCAGGAAAGGAGGCCGCAAATGAGGTCCTAAGGCGATGTGAGGAGCAGTTGGAGGGGACAGTAGAGGAGGAGGATGGGACATCTCTCTGTGGACACAAATACAGAGAAAAAACATTAATTTCAATTTGGGTTTATAAGTTAAAATGACAAAAGCGTGTAGGGACGTACAATATGCGAGTGCCGACGTCAATAAAATAGTTTGCTCCTCAGATTTGGAATTTTCCTGTTCTCAGCACATCTCGACTCTTTCTTCGTGCGCGTGTGTGTGTGTGTGCGTGCACGCTGCCACACCAATGAATGCGGTGTATTTTTATCAGTGGCGCTCCAGAGGCCCCCATGTCGCCCCAGTGCCTCATCAGTCTTGTCACGCCGCAGCAAGCGCCGCTGGCCATTGCTGTACCCTGGACTGCAGCCTTTCCTTCCCCTGCCGCCTCACACACACACACACACACTCACACTCTCGCACAACTCTAGAGCCACACACATAATGAGGGCTGAATGCACAATGCCAGTGTGTCATGCTCCGACAGCTGGGGCGGCCCCTGCGTCTTGACCGGGGCCATGGGCTGAAGGACCTTCTAATTAACACTCATCCCTCCTCTCCTCTCCTGTTTTTTTTAACGCCCTTCTCCCTGTTTCCCTCCCTCTCTCCCTCTCCCTCTCCGGGCTGCATTGAAGCCGCTGAAAGGATGGAGCGTCCTGCAACCTCTACTTCTGAAAAGGCCTCTCTATTATTGGCTTCATCTTTTGTCCTCCTCGAGGGGGAAAGGTGCCTCTCACCTTTCTCCCTCTCGTTCTTGTCTTGCCCATCTTTTTTTCCCCTGTTCTTCACTCCTGTCTCTCTGCTTCTTTACGACCTCTGAAAAACAGATTTTCCTCCACTTCGCCTCTCTCTGTGGGTTTTTCTCTGCCCTCTTCATCCTTCCATCTCATCCCGTCTGTTTATCCCACCCTTGTCTTCCCACTTCCCTTTTCTCGCCATAATCCTCCCTCCTTCACTCTGCCGTGCACATCTTCAGGGGTTTCAAAGAAGCACATAAAAATCTGTCAGAAGAGTGAGGATTATGCACTCCGACCCTCTGACCCTAAGCTCGGAGGCCGGAGTGGGTGACGATGCCGTCCGCCTGCTCGCCGTGTCAAACCACAGCTGTTTCCAGGGCTGTCGGTGAGCTCGCTCTCTAGCTTCCTACCCACACCTCTCCTCCTGAGCTGCTGCTATCACACCAATCAGAGCTCAGCTGTGTGTGACTGCCGCTGCACAAAAGCATACATGGGAAACAGGCTGAGGAAAACAACAAAGTCAAAACCAACACTGGGACGCATGCAACCGCAAATATTGTTTTGCAACCGTGTTCAAATTAGCTAGCGCCTGCATGTCTCCCGCCTCACTAAATGGTGAGGGGAGAGAGAGAGAGAGGAACTGCAAAGAGGGAGGGCACATATACAAGAGCTAGGAAATGAGATGGGGGGTGGTTGGAGCCAGTACTGAGAGGGAGGTGTGCGTCTGTGGAGGGGGTGGGGTGGGGGGAGCCATCCATCGATCGACTCCGCCGCTGAAATGTTAATGCTAATCGTATAACCGCTCTCTCCGGCAGTGCCTCGCACTCCAGTGGCAGCTCCAATTAATCTTGGGTGAGGGCTGTGGCGCGTGACCCTGGAGCCGCGAGCCGGGGCCCTGCTAGCCGCTGCTTATGTAATTACACCGCCCAGTGTGTAATCACCTGGCCTAATCCCTCAGGGCTAGCAATTAGCCTTGCGACGCGCAGTTCCACTAGGCTACGCTAAAGCGCCCGCAAAACTCCCATCCACCCCCGCCACGGCTCCCGCATGCCAAACTCCCATCACACCCACCCACCCCTCCTTTTCTGATATTCCCTCTTTCTTCCCTCTCCTCGCACCGCCTACCCTTGCCTAGCGTTAGCCCGCAGATGAATAACGGTCAATTAAAGCTGCATGACTGGGGCTGCCAGGCGTCTGCGCCACCATAATTAGGCCTAATCACGGGGAGTAAGAGAGAGAGGAGAGAAAGAGTGTGCGTCTGACACTCCCCTCCACTCCCTTCCTCCATCGCTCCCTCTCTTCCTCCTTTTATAGGAGGCAATTTTGAGGGAGGAGTGGCAGACATTAGTCGTTTTGCTCTGGGGCTGTGTGTGCATGTGTGTTTGTGTGTTCGCGTCTGTCTTTCTCTGTGTGGTTTTTCTTTTTGCACCATCTCTGCTTTTTGTTGGCAAACCACTGACATGCTATAAAAAGATGAGGCGAAAACACTCACCTAGTTTTTGAATGACACTGAAAACAGGCAGATGCACAAATGCAAGGTGGACTCATAATCACGCAAATATTATATCACTGTATTCTGTGTTGTGTGTGTGTGTGTGTGTGTGTGTTGCTGCCTGTCTCTCAGTCTCTGCCTGCAGTGAGGCCAGGGGCTCCTGGGGAATTCACTGGTGTGTGGCGACCTGTCAGAGTGGCGACAGCGGTCCCGTCCCGCAGCAGCCCAGCCTCTGTGTGCGTGTGCATGTGTGTGTGTGTGTGTGTGTGTGTAGGTGCGTCTGTGTAAGTGTGTGTGACAGGGCTGCCCTTAATGACTGGAGCGTGGGGGGATTAGGAGCGCCGCGCGGCCGCCTTCGGCTCCTTCTCCGCAGGAACACATTTACACAGGAAGCTCATTAAAATGGATGAGGCTCCCTCCACGCTTGCTCCCTCTCTCTCTCTCTCTCTCTCCCTCTCGCCCTCCCTCCCTCCCTCCCTCGCTCGCTCAATCCCCTTATCTCACACTCTCTCGATCTCCTCACTCCCTATTTTGGTTCATCTCTCTCTCCATCACTTTGTCATCTCGCCATCTCCTCTCTTCCTCTTTCGCTTCCCTCTCTTCATCCCCATTTTAAGCTCCCATGTTTTCCCCTTTCCTCCCCTCTCTCTTTACTTTCCTCCGTCGCTCCCCTATTTGCCTTGCAGATGCTTGGTGAGCTTAGTGCCATTTAAGGCCAGACAAATGGAGCGCCAGGCTCTAAGCCCATCGAGCAGCCCTAATGATTTGTTTTTAACAATGGGCCCTAATGGGCCCCAGATAATCAATGATGAGGGGTCGATGGAAAGGTGAGCCACAGAGAGAGTTAGAGAGGGAGAGAGAGGGGAGAGCTTCCATCTGTAACTCACTTCCTCAGCCACGCTTTTTATTTTATCGCTGTTTTTTTTGCTTTTACTCACCAATTATCTTGATTTTAATTTTCTCATCGGTTTGCACTCACTAAACTTTCATGTCCTCGTTTTCTGGGGTTCTGTGTATTTTATAGGTGGTTGATGGAGTCTTTGGACACATGTACAATATATAGCCAAAAGTACTTGGACATTACACCTACATGATATTGCTGAAGGTTTTATTTCAAATTTATGGGCATTAATATGCTTCCACAACAGCCTGTACTCATCTGGGAAGGTTTTTTCACTGAGTGCTTGGAGCATGGCGACAGGAAAACAAATCTACATAGAAGAGGGGCTTCCCTAAACTGTTGCCACACTCTGTTGTCTAGAAGAATACTTAAGTGTTGTCATTAATATTTAAAAAGGAAAACCTGTCTAAAACCTAAAGTATATGAAAGTGTCCACATACTTTTGGCCATACGTGTACATATGAGCACACACAGGTGTACTATCATTCAGATTTGCACCATCTTTGTCTGTTGCTCTTTTCTCTCTCTTTTGCACAACAGCACGAGTGATGAAAGAGCACTTTAAGATGTTTTCCTCGTTAGCACCTCTTTTTATTTCTGTTTACTCCAACATATTGAGAGTGAAGAGGTTAAAGAGAGCACGCAGGGAGACAGAGGAGGACAGAGCGAGGTAGAAATAGATGGATAGATGGATGGATGGAGGTAGGGAGGAGGCTGAGGCCTAGTTAACTCTCCCCAGTCCTGTGTGGCTAATTACTCTGTGTGCTGTCGGAGAAACAGCCGCGGCTCGCTGAGTGCATTCACACTGCACCACTGGCCTCCCTCTGCCTCACATACGCATATAGGCGCACAAATTAGCAGACATATTCACACAAACAAACCCAAATTCAGTCCGCATAGATGAGCACGCATGCAGGCCGCCAGCTTGAAAAATGGAACAAACAAACACACGCGAATACTCAGTCGCCTCCCCCCCGCTCCTCCCCTCCATCCTCGCCTCAACACACAAAATATATACACCCCCACAGCCTCCCCGAGCTGCACCACACAGCGCCTGGCCGCTCTGCTTCCTGCTTATTCCCCCCTCCTACCCCTCACCAACCCCTCTCCGTCTCTCTCTCACACACACACACACACACAAACACACACGCACACCCCCACACACCCCCCGCTGCCGCACCGCCGGCCCATTATCGATCCCCCACCTCTCCCCGCGCCACATAAATAATCGACAAGCAATTACCCGCCCACTCCCGCTGCCCCCGGCTTTGTTTGGGAGGCGCAGGGGCCAGCGCTGGCGGGGGAAGAGGAGGGAGGAAGAGCTGGCGTGCAGGCGTGCAACTCCACAGTGGTAGCCAAGAGGTTATTGGATCCTTAGTTTAGCCATGTATGTGGAGAAGCACATACTCGCACACTGCAGCACGCTGAAAAATACGAGAGATCGGATCTTGCCGGGGAAGCTGGGAACGGGTGCGAGAATGGAAAAGGAAAAGTGCAGCGGTGTACTGATGCAAACTGGCAGGTGATTAACTCCGTAAACTTGCATGTGTGCCGAGGATGTGGGTGTTGGTTTTTTAATAATGATGATGAATAATGCCGGTACCGCAATCAGAGCCTGAACAGCTCACTACAGCAAGGGTTGGTGTTTGCTCGGATGCTGTTTTACCTGTCGGTGTAATGCGCGTCCCGGTGCTGCGGCAGACCCTGTTTGCGTCTCTGGCTGGATGAAGAAGAGCTTCCCGCCGAGGGCAGGTGAGCTTCTAAGGCCGCTGGATTCCTCACCGCTGCAGCCAACGCCTCCTGGCGAGCACGCAGCATGTCTGGATGAGGAGGAGGAGGAGAAGAAGGGGGCGAAATAGGGGGAAAAACAGCAGAGGCAATGAGAAGATGGCGTTGACAGGATGGAGGTGATGAAAGAGATGGATTCAAAGAAAGGAAGCAGAGGGTTGGAAGGGACAGAGAAGATAAAAACAGGTTTAGCATCATGTCTATGCAAAATTCTACCAATTATACTGCCTAATAGTTGATAATAGTTCTTGTCACAGGATTAGCAACAGTAGAAGGAAGTGAAGCACACTTTTAAAAGATATTTATTGTCCTGTAGTGATGGATGTAAGGCCCAAACGCAGACAGCTCATAAAAACAACCAATAAGTCATTTTAAAAACTCCGCTCGCTTCATTCCTCACATTAACACTGAAAATGATGGTCATGCATTTTCTAATCCCGCCCCATATACGCATGCAGACCCGGATGTACACGAACACACACACACAATGATAAACCAAACAGACACGTTGGCAGAGGTGTATGAAATCAGCACACAGCGTTCAAATCCATCTGTCGCGCTTTTGGGAAGTGAGCTGACCGCTTTCGAGCAAATGTGAGAATGAAATAAACAGGTGGATCTGGGGGAAAAATGTTTTGAAAAGCTTCTGAAAAAGATGCCGTGATAAATTACGACTTGTGTGATAGTGTTTTCAAAACAAACAAAACGCGTGGTGTGGGGATTTTTTTTTGTATGAATCAGTGGAAAAAAAAAGCAACTTCAGACGGCGGGCGGCCAGTGTTTTCCACCCCTCCCCGCCTACCATCCCCTCTATCTCTGCCTGCCCTCTTCCTCCACCTCCTGCCCTCGACCGCTCGCCTCATTCCATCTCTTTCTTCGCTCATCCTCGCTCTCCCTTTTTTCCCAGCAACCCCGGTTCTCTCTCGCCCTCGCAGGAGAAGAGGACTCATCATTATCAGCCAGGCCAGGCCACACCAGGAGACATGGCTTCTAATGAGAGAAAAATCCATCCCGCTCTCTCTCTCTCTCTCCCTCCCTCTCTCTCTCTCTCTCTCTCTCCTCCCTCTCGCTCTCCCGCTTCAATCTATCTATCCTCCCCCCTCTTCCCTCCTCCTCCACCACCTCCCAGCTCAACCCTCCACCACCCTTTTTTTAATTAGACAGATCCCTCGGGAGCTAGGGGCCATTTCCGCCGCCGGTACGGGTGTGATGTGTGTTTCTGTGTGTCTGCGTGATTTAGGTGCTTGCGTGTCGTGCCTGGCTGTGTGTGTTTGTGCGGATGTGCGTGTGTTGTGTGTGTGTGTGTGTGTGTGTGTGCAGCCGAAGCCGTTGAGCGGGCGCCGGGGTGGGGGGGGTGAAGCGACAGATATTAATGCGGCCTAGCTCCGGTGTATCGATCTGTTTGCTGCGCCAGGCCGCAGGGGACTCGGCTGGCGGCAGACAAGGGCGGGTGTGTGTGTGTGTGTGACTGTGTGTGTGTGTTGGTGAGGATGGTGGTGGTGGTGGTGGTGGTGGAGGGGAGGCTGTGAGAGATAAGGGAGGGATCAGAGGGAACTGAAGCCCTAGAGCACACACACACACACACACACACACAGTCTGTTGTGCACTTGCATACACGGTGCAGCGGTGACACGGCGCAGGAGTTGATCTCTACGAGTTTCCTCCGGTCAAAATTCCACCTCACCAATTATTTTTCTATGACTGGTTCAGTTAAAGGAGTGCTTCAGCAAATTTTTTAGCATTGCGCTTCCATAACTTCAGAGCGACAGATTAAAAAAAGGTCGGTCAAAAGCGATGCTGCATAGGCAAAGACCATCCTGCAGCCTCAGTACTAAACACAGAAGACACCCGTACTTGTGGCTTCAGACCTCTGAACTCCAAAACCCACCGGCGCATTTGAAAGGCATGCTATCTTTTTTTTAAAAAAAAGGCAAAATTGACAGCATTTATCAGAGCCAGAATCTGTAAAAACAGAAACAACCATCAGATTTATAAATTTTCCGGAGGTCCTTGAACTAATCATGTGTGACTTCTGGTTTATTTGGGAAAATAACCCCAAAATAAGCTTAAAATCACAATATTACAGTCAAAATCACTTTATTCCACCTTTGCCATCTAAGAATTTCCTCAAAATAACAATTTGCACAAACCAAAACAAAAAAAATTCTGAGCTCCCCAGCACAGCCAAATATTTAAGAAAAGAAGCACTTACTCTAATCAAATACTATAAAAATGAATAAATAAATAAAATTATTGTGCAACCCTGAAGATGTGGCTAACTCAGCAGCAACCAACAGTTGTGCAACTAAAATTCAGGGACTTCTCGGCTTAACTGCAGGCTGTGTTCTTTGTTTACGCAGATTAGATAGGAGATATTTGTGAAAACAAGGCAAAAATCTAAATAGTAAAAAAATCTACAGTATGGTGCTTGTTGATTCCATATTTCTAAAAATGTTTGCAAAACAAATAATCAAAAAACACAATTTCCGTGTGTTTTTTTCCTCATTTTCATGGCATTATAACTGTGTTATTCTGCAGAAAAGATATTACAGAGTTCTCCACTTCTAGCCGTGGTTGTGCTGTTTCTATAAAGGTGCAGGACTTCACATTGCAGTGAAAAATGAGCCCACAGTGAGTAGAAATGTGGCAAGAGCACATATTTCTTGGGGTTCGGAGGGTTAAGTCACAGTGCACTGAGCTCTCTGGGCCACCGTGACATAAAGCTCCCAAAACGCTGGATTCTACACCTCCCATCATGCCTTTGGCTAGACTCTGCACCATAAACCCCGACACCTTCTAAACTCCACACAATCAGTCTGTCAAGCAGGTCTTAAGCAGGCTGAGGAGTTCTGTTATTAGTAAACAGACTTTGTCCAGGAGACGTAGCCTGGGTTTTAAATATACTGAGATTATGGGTCCAAATTTCTTTGGCAGACCCAAAATGACCAAAGGTTTGATTGTTCAGTTACATATTTTCTCATCTGAAATACTAAATTATTCTTTTAGTGCCTCCTCATTACTGAGTTGTGCTCATTTTATTCAATTTCTCTAAGTCAGTCAAAGATATTTAGTCTAAAAACATAAAATTCAGCCTTAAAAACCCAAGAAGTAAGCTCTCAATGGTAGCCATGGCCTTAAATATGACAGGTAAAATTGGTGAAGTGCTCCGTTGAATCCAGACAATACAAGCCGTCTAGCTAAAGTCCTTACAGGCAAGTCTCGTCTCTCTGGAGCCATCTTGGTAAAACACCTCCAGGCAGTTATTCTGGGCTAACAAGACCAGGCCTCTATCTAAATGAAAGAGGAGAGAGACATATCTGCAATTTCAATGGGACATAAAAATGGCATAAATAAAATTAAACGACTTTGCTCCAAATAAGGTTAAAAATTGGGCAACAACATGATTTTTTTGTGGGCAAGACGCGTCTTATAACCGCCATCTTTGGTGTTTTGGAGTTTCTGTTCATGTCTTTAGAATAACCTGTGGAAATGTTTAATTTGTTTTGATAGTTTCTGTCTATTATTTCTGCTGTTTCTCCTGTTATTCCGCTCTCTATTTATCCAGTTGCAAAGCTTCACTTCAACACTAGGTTCATATTTTGCTCTCTCGCTGCCCCCCTCTCTAATTCTCTTTCATGTAAACCGAGAGGAGCAGGGTCACCTGGGGCTCTACCCTTCTATGTGTGTCTACAGCCCTCGGATTCAGAGTTTTCCCCTCTCAAACTCTTGTCTCGTGATGCAGCTGCTGGAACACAAGTGGAGAGTCCCTCTGACTACAAATTAGAGTCCTAATTGAGGACACACAAACACTCTTACTTATTTTGGGAAGTCCCAGTTCGCCATTCGGACCCATTCCACTTATCCCTCTTTTGTGCCACCCCATTTTTCTCCCCACCATCGTTCCTGGAGTTGGGCCTAAATCCCCTCAGTTAAGCCGGGCTTTCCTCAGTACGAGAATGCAGGGGAGCGCTTTGCTGATACAGCTTGGCCGGCCTCGTGATGGATTTGCTGGACTGGCAGGTACACAAAAGCCAACATCCATCCGCTAAAGCGCGCCATACACCAGAAAATTAAGCATCTTTTCAGGAAAAGGCATTTAACCAGTATCGCAGGCTCACGCTAGCTGTAAATATGTGGCGAGTCTGTCACACTGAACGTCTTTGTCCCTTGACCAATCATGCGCTCTCAAGTTTTCTACTTTTTAGGGACAGTGCTAAAGTGATGCTGTGTACGGCTCCATGTTTCAATGCGGACTGAACCACAGGAGACAAAACAGACGAACCTCCATCCCACCCCTCCTTCCACTTTCATCTGGATCTCTACCCCCACCTCTCATTTTCTTTTCTCCCTCCCCTCGCTCTCCTTTCATCATATGAAGAGGGAGGGAAAGCCCTCCTGGCCATTTCTACAACCCTGCCGCCCCTCCACCTCCACCCCCCCAATTTCAGCCCCTCCACTCCTTTTTCCCCGACTCTTCTTTTGCCCATCAGGTCCAGAGAGAGCCTCTCAAACAACACCTTGCACCTACACATCCACGCACACACCCAGGCACATGCACACAGAGTTCCTCTTCACCCCCGCCTCTTTCACGCACACACACTTTCATTTTCTGTGCCCTGCACTTCAAACACATGAAAGGATGCTCTGCGGGGACCAAGGCTAAAGGGAGAGTTGGCGGTAAGGAAAAGGAGGAGGAAGCGGGGAGGGGGTTTAAAAGCAAGCTTGAGAGGGAGATGTATAGGAGGGATGGGGGGCCCGAGGGGGGAGGTTGGGAGGGGAGGAGGGGGTCATAGGGGGGCCCCATTGGAGACCAGGTCAATGTCAAGGGGCTCTCGCTGAAATGATTCACGTCAGCCTCTCGAGAGACAAAACAGCCATCCCTCCGTTCCAACTCCTAGACTGTTTAGGGTGTCAGTTTCTTAACAAGCTCCACCCGTTAATTGGAGAGAGGGAGGACGTGGAGGTAGTGTTATTATCCGTTTTGAAAATAAACGTGCAAACAGTCAGTCAATAAATAGAGGAAGTTGCCAGGTGTGGCAGGAAGGAATATTAGCAGCATCAGAGGCGTGGCAGTCGCCACAGTCTGGGCTACCCATGGGTCCTCATCCACAGGTAAGGAAATCTTACCAAGAAGTTGTATTTGTAATGCTAGTTGGATTTAAGAGTGTGACAAACAAACCGGAAACTTGTCTATATGTGTGTTTTTTTCTTATTTTTGCTCCAGGAGGAGTTATTTATGCACTCTTCCCTCATCTCTATTCCTTCATCATTTCCTTTGACCATTCCTCTCTTCAGGTTTTTTGTTTTTTACTCCTATTCCTGGTGTCTCTTGCTTCTTCTTTTTCTTTTGCACACAGACGACTTTTAAGTGCGCCTTGCAAGAAGAATGCACGTGTTCAGAATAAAGGATAGTGTGGAAACTATCAAACGATTTGGAATGTGGAAGTGAAGAAAGGCAGCAAGTCTGTCTCTGTACTTCGCCAGAGCGCCTGCCTCAAAACCGACGAGGCTTCTGGGAAAGGAAGCCAGCGATCAGACTGAGCCCTGGGCCATAAAAACTCCCACAATGCACTGCATTTTGCCTCCAACTCCTCTAAGACACGGGGAAAAGGCAATTAAAGCATTTATAGGCTTCGCCCCCCAGATTTGCAGCCAGCAATTAAAAATCATTACTAATCAAATAAAAATAAAAGTAGCTCAAACTACAATTCAGCCGCAGCATCGATTGGATTTATGCTACTGCGAAGGAGCTCATAAAGACTGGTAAGACTTAATGTTACATTCTTTAGAAAAATGTGAGAAAAAGGTTAACATTTAATGGCACACACAGTGAAATGAATATAAAGCCAACTTATAAAATCCAAACGAGGAAACTTTTCTCATTTTCTTTTTTCCCCCCTTCAAACTACAATTCTCTCAAGCTAAAACCAGTAAATTTTATGTCTGTAGAAATTGAGTAAATGTGCGACACACTGGTGGTTTCCGGGGTGTTGGGAGATTTAGAGGGTTGGCAGGCAGCCAATGAGAGCTCTCGGATCAATCACGGCGTTGGTGCATTTGAAGGCTTGTGGGTGTTGTTAACAACGGAGAGTCAGGGTGGTCAGAAATCAGCCTGAGTGACACTTTGACACTGGGTGGGCAAGCACCGCAAATAGAAATGTCAGCCGTCTCCATGGCTGGGGTTTTACAATGGCAGCAATGTGGCGCACCTTAACATGGTGCTCTGAACACAGTGCGACACTGTGGGGTTACAAAGCAGCACTGCACCTCAGCGACTTGGTGACAGGTGAGGTTTTTCTAGAAGCTGGTGACGAGCTTCCTAAGGAAACTCTTTTAGTCTCGAGTAAATCTCAAGTTACTTAAAAAAAAGGAACAATACAAAAATCTTTTATGAGTAAATTCCTACTGATAGAGTTGGAAACACCATCCAGAATTTAAATATCAACTGTGCACTGAGGTACATACAGTATGGTGTATTAGGCCTAGGCGACAAAAAGCTAGCTTTATGTACAGAGGTATTCATCCCTCAATAGAATGTCCTGAGTTTCATTTAAATGCATCAGATGCAAACCGCCAGAAAAGCACATAATGAAAATGCAAAGCTCAGTTGCATGTACAAGCTCCAAGTAAGCTCCCTGCTTCCTAAACAGCCTGTCAAAGCTTTCTACCGGACCGTGCTGCTCTCTGTCGCCCTCCCTATTGGCTTCTGTGCAGGTTTCCCGAGGTTTGCTAGTCTGCAGCCACCCGCGATTTCACCCATCCACACGAGTAGACCTCCCCTGGTGGAGGCTTTGGCATGCAGGAAGCAGTAGCTGCCCTTCTGAAATGGACTTCAGGATTTAAGAAGACCCACAACCCTGATTCCACACAACGTCCACTTAAGGTCTGCATCGAGGGACTTTATGTCAGGGGTACGCGGAGGCCGGTGCAAGCAGCTACTCTGAAACCACACCTCAGGACCGTGTGATGACTTTTTCATTGCTGTGCTATAATAAAATCATTGCCTGTGTACCTTGATAAATAGATTATACTGGTACCTCTAATTAAGCCTCTTTCCCCCCTGGTTTTTATTGAAAATGCGTAATTAAAAATGAATATCAACTGATACGAAAAAATTTATCATGATTGGTTTTTTCAGCTGTATCACCCAGGCCTATGGTGCATATTACGATAGTGAGGATGATGGCGTCCACACACACACACACACACACACACACAAATAAATACAGAGCCTGTGGACTGACCGTGGCCGGGCAGACCCATGCTGCTCGCTAGCTGGTAGAGGCGTTGCTGCTGCTCCTCGTAGGACCCTTGCTCGCTGAGCGCTGACATCATGCGCCTGTAATGCTCCTCAGGGCTCATGTGGCCGTGGCTGCCGCCTGCCTCCACCACCGGGCTCTGGGAGTTTTCTGAAGAAGGAAAGCACACACTTTTCAGGGACTGTCAATATCTAACGCATCAGGAAATAAATACCGACTTGAAACTGCAGGTTTTAACTTGCTACCTCGATTTTCAGCACAGGATTAAATAATACATAATACACATTTTTATCCAAGTTCACATTTGTTTTCATGTCAGTCATGACTGTGAAGAATGTGCCACAAGTGCTTGCACCAGATTTACTACTGCAGCTTCAAACCACTGGTGGCTCCACATGGCAACCAGAGGTCCCACATTTAGAAAAAATGTGGTTCAGTAGCTAAAAAGTCATTTCAGGACATCACTAAACACAAAATCAAAGCCTCTTGTTGACCACAGGCAAACTGTAACCTGAGTTTACCCTAAAATTGACAAGATAAGAGCTAAATTTAATAGTAGTGAGTCTCATTCACTGCTGTCCAGGAGCCAGCTTGCATTTTTTGCATATTAATTCCTCTGAGCGGCGTCTCCACTCAGTCTCACCAGACTTACAGTTGAAAATGTGAAAGGGGGGAATGTTTTTCTGTCATAATTGGAGGATTTGAGCTGAAAAGATGGGTTCATTTTCAGGATAAAAAACTCACAAACTTGCATTTTTTTGATGATCATTGCTGTTTTAGACACACAGCCTTCCTCAAACTTAAGCCAGAGGACATATTCCTACACAGATCATTTCATTAAGTACATGCCACCGATGGGCTGGAGGCCTCCACACATAAAACTGCACACATACACCCATGCATTGTTAATGCTCTGAGCCTGACCCTGTCATGAACTCACGATTCCACTGACACAAAGCACAGCAGCATCCATGCAAACACTGCAAGGTCGTAAGTAGGGTTGTTTTGCGATACTGTATTTTGACCGTGTGTAATACAAACTACAAAAAAGAAAACCCCAAAAGAACACAAAACAATTCTACCACTGTGTGTGTGTGTGTGTGTGTGTGTGTGTGTGTGTGTGTGTGTGTGTGTGTGTGTGTGTGCTGTGTTTAAGGTGTTGTGAAGACGATGTGGTGTATGATATCTATCTAGCTGTCAGTCCCCATACTTAATCTCTCTCTCTGACCTCCCTCCTCCCCCTCTCTGTCAATAGTAACATGATCTAAGGTAAGGGTGGTGGGGGATATGGGGAGGTGGTTAGGGAGTTAGAAAAGGGAGACAGAGGAGGAGGAGGAGGAGGAGGAGGAGGCAAAGGAAAGCAGGGGTTATTTTTACCACCCTCCTCCTTATTGAAACCTGAGTCTGGCCCCGGGCAGGCGAGCAGGAGTGGCGCTGAGGAGCGGAGGTGGGGTGGAGGTGGTGAGGGAGGAAGCGAACACGCAAGCATCTCTGTCTCCACTGCCAAGCTCCAGCTAATCCACCCAAGGTCCTCCAAGTGGATGTGTTTGTGTGCGAGTGTGTGTGTGTGTGCAACTAGTCTGTGCCTGTCTAAAGTTTTCCTGCTCTCTAAACACAGCAGGGGGTGCCGACTTTGCAAGTGAAAGAAAAACAGACATCATTTACACAGCGGCATCCAATCTCTCTGGCTCCATCCATACGCTACCCTCTCCGTCTCTCTTTTGGTCTATTTCTCCACCTGCATTAGTCATTAAAGGATAGTGTCTGTCGCCAGGCTCGGAGGCAAGAAGATAACACACAACAGATAACACACAAACACAAGCGCACGCACACACACAGGTGCCGAGTCAGGCCTTGGGTGTGGACAGAGCTCAAGGTTAAGACACCGGATCAGCAATGTTTTGAAATGGCTTTAATGCACCTCTGTGGACAGCAGCCGGCACACACACACTCACACAGTCTCCTTTATCTGTCTCGCTTATGTGAATATGCAGCGAAGGAAAGAATATATGCAAGGCATATACGGCGGCTGTTTGATTTAAAAGCCAGAAAACCTAACCACGCATACTCTGAGAGGGACAAAAACACAAAGTCAAAATAAAAACACACGAGCCCCATTTGCCTTAAAAGGAAGCCGAGCCTGAGTACACAAACAGACTTATAAACACGCACACACTCTTCCCAACCAATAACAAGCCCATGCATCTTTCAGAAGCAGGGTTGTGTCTAAGTAAGACGATAATGGCCAGGAATGAGTGCTTCTATACACAGAGAAAGAGGAAGAGGCTCCAGGCGGGTCTGCCGTCGGACGGAGGTCACCCAGTGGGCAAAGGTCACAACTGGGCTCATGCTGCGCTCCACACTCCCCAATCCGAGCTCCAGATCCACTTACACGGATGCTTTCTCCTGTCTAGTTTTCACACAAAAATGTAAAAATCATATTGCAACCTTTCATTAATATGTAAAATAATAATACGTGTGTGTATGCATGTTGTTCGTGTGCCTGCGGAGATAATGCTGGACGTGTGGTGAGCTGTCCTTGGTTTTGCTGCTGTATAATGCATCAGTCAGGAAGTCTTCCGCTGGAGCCCAGAGGGACAGACTCGGTGGCTGTGCCGGCTCCATACCGGGCGCCCGGTTTCACACCACACGAGGGAGATATGAATAATAGAGGATAGCGACTGGATTGCAGCTCTACAGAGGGGCATTGTCTTGCCAAGGTGTGCCTTGTCAAGGCCCGTCATTTATGCTGTGCTAATTTCGCCTGGAGAGCAACCGGAGAAAGTGTATGTTTACGGCAGCATGTGCGGCTATGGATATTTCTGTGGGTTTGGAAGACAGCAGACAGGAAATTCACGCATGCTGTTTTCCTGTTAAAGGATCAGTTCTCTCCAATCACAGTTTTCATTTAACACAAGCAGAAAATAGTTAAAAGTGACGCTTTTAGGCTGACCTGAGTAATTCAAACACACTACACATGGAAAGAAAGGTTGAAGTAGCTTCTTAGATCTTCTTATGTTTTGAGCACCAAAAATATCCATGTTATTGAGGCAGCAGTAGAATCTTGCCAAAAAAATCAGCAGTTAACTAAAAAGTAAGTAAGTGTGTGAGAGAAAAGACTGGGCTCACAAAACAGAGTGATGACACCGAACTGTGTCTTCAAGTACGCGAAAAAGTGACACTGCTTCTGTAGCGGCTTCCCGTTCCTTCACATTTCAAACTGCCTCCCATCCCAACAGGAAGCTGGATCAACCAATCAGCTTGCTCTACTTGAATGAAGCTGCTCTGTGGGGCTCTGCATCCTGCAGTTACCCATAACACCTTTCTCCACATAGGTCTGCCGAGAAATTTCCGAATATCTTTGAAGAAGCATGATTCCGGCTTAACACACTGATCACCAGCGGCTGAATCAATACAGCCTTATTTCTCCTTCTTCTTTACTCTGTGACTTCCATCTTTTCACCTATTTCCCTTCAGTAAATCGAATGTAAACACATCTGTAGCGTCTCAACACACCGGCACACTGTAAAGTCTTACCTTTGGGGGATACGCTGCGTGACTTCTTGCTGTCAGAAGGACACTCGCTGCTGCTGTTGGGAGAGAAGCTTCTCCTCTTGCCTAGACGCTCGTCTGTAAACACACAAAAAAGAGAGTCAGAAAAGAGAGCTAAGTAAAGGCCTGCTGGTGCCACTCTGCTCTGTGTTCACCTGTATACATGGCTGCTGCTTTAGAAATGCAGCGTTAGGGAAAGGAAGAGTGAAAAGGAGCCAAAGAGGCGAAAAAGTGATGGGTGGAGAGAACGAGAAGGAGGAAGCCACGGGCATCTGGAGATGTGCCTGCGCTGTCAGAGATGAGAGGAGGCCCTGCACCGCTGTGGATGACAGATCTGCCCGGTTTATTCACATGTGTTTGTCTGTCTGAAGGCAGCGAGGACGGATCTGCCTCTTGCAACATCTCTTTCCAACAGTCTGTCCTCAAATGTTATCACCGTCCTTCCTCTCCTTTCTCCCTCTTCTCCTCTTTCTGCGCCTTTTTCCAGATGTTGGCACAAAAGCCTGAATGCACACGAGAGCCTCTCAGCAGCTCTTCGCCGACATTATGTCTATATCATGTGTTTATTTTTAGTTTTTGTACCTCCACAACAGACACCCGCTCTCCCGCTGTCCTCCCCTCATAAACACTCCCGCCTCATGTCTCCATCTGCTTTCCTTGTCTTTTCCTGCTCTCGTCTAGGTGTGCTCGAATCCCATCAGGAGCTCTCCTCCCATTAACACCCTCCTCTTCCTCCCTGTTGGACCCTTTCCTCCACCCCTGCCACCAAAGAGGAGCATCTAGCGTACAATTACAGCCTCCCCCCTCCCTGCTGCCTCCTTCTCCTCCTCCTCCTCTCCTCCCCTCTCATCTCTCTCTTCCTTCCCGCCCCATCACCTCCACCTCCACCTCCACCTCTCCCTCCCCTCAAACACACCTCGAATCAATACAGGCCTAATCAGAGAGGGAGGGGATGCAGAGCACATCGCACGCAGCGCCGGCAGGAAGGAAAGAGCCGTTTGTCATTGCTCTATCTATCTCCCTCTCTCTCCCCCTTTCTCTATTTCTATCTCATGCACCTCTGATTTCTCTCTAGCTCCGTCTCTTCCTTCACATACGCCGCCAAGACACAGCAGCGACTGCTTCCCTTCTTTCTCACTTTCCCTCTCTCACTTCTCAGTACGTATTTTTAGGGATTGGGGGAGTATGTTTTTTTTTTTTCTTTTTTCCTCCCTCAAGGAGAACGGTTCCTCTCCGTCTCTTTCTCCCTCCCTCTCGCCTCTCTTCTTCAACAAAGCAATTTTTCATCATTTGCACAGCCCGTGTAAACAGCACGGAGAAACAATGAGGAGGGGGTTAAAAAACGAAACAGAGCAAACACAAAATTGTATTTCAATATTCAAGGAGTTTTCCGTCATGTGTCCACCCCTTGACGTTGTCTTTACCTCAGCAACAGTAAGTAAGTGAAGCCGGAGTGGCGTCTGACCTTTAACCCACAACCTATTACCCAAACTTATGTCCTTTCCACTCTCGCAGACAGACAGAGACGGATTTAGATGGGACTCTGAGGATTTTGTTGTGCTGCTAAAGGAGCCTGAGAGGGCGAGTGAGCACGCCGGAGAGGGAGAGAGGAAGGAGGTTCACTAATGATCCGGTGTTTGATGTTGCCTCTCAGGTCCTGAGGAGATCCACCTCCTATACAATCTTAAAGAGACAGCAGGGGATGGAGGAGAGGGTGGGGGGGTGCTAATGGACATATACACACTGAATGCTTTCTGCAATTTCTACTTTTTGCCTGCCATCTCCTTTATGATCTCTCATTGTGTTTTTCCTCTCGTTTTCAAATCACGTTCGGTGCATTTCTTTTTCACGGGTCCTTTTATTAAAAAAAAAATAGGAGAAAAAAAACACTAAAGGTCTCCATCTATCCTATTAGTGAAATATTAACAAAGAGGCAGAGAACCCCCCCCCCCCCATTAGTTAAACCCCCCTCTTCCACCAAACACACACACCCACACCCTCTCATGATCAAACACACACACACTTGAGTTGTCTCTTGAGCCGACCTCACTCAAGACACTGCGTCTCCTGAGCGAGTGCCCGAGGGCCAGAGATTTGAGGGCGGAAAGCTTTTAAAGCCAATTAAATGGGGCTTCTTAGAGCACCGGCGCTCCCTTTTTATGCCGAACACTGAGCTTCGCTAGCATCCATACTAACCCTTTTACTCCCACTAACGCTGCTCACAGTCAAGTTTGCTTCCCCGGGCCTCTCTCCATCACCTGCTTGGTAATATTGTGAAGGAATTAGTGGTTGTGGAGTTATATTTTAGCATTAGGGCTGTGATTTAACTGTCAAAAAACAGTGCAATTATTAAGTCTAAATAGCATTAGCTGCTATGATGTAATTCATGGTCAACAAAGAGTCAACAGGCTAACTTTTTTTTAAAGAGGCAGACCTAGCCTCTGCTTCAGTTCCACCTCCTCCTTACCTGCTGTTTCTCCCACTAAGGGAAAAGATGGATGAGAACAGAGGGGCAGAAGGAGAAAGAGGAAACAGCAGGACCTAAAGACTCCTCTTTCATGTGACACCACCAGGGCGAATCATCAGGCAGGAAGAGCATCCACCAATCCGCCACCCCTCCTTCTCCTCTCCGACTCTCTGACTTCCTCTTCTCCCTCAAACTTCATGCCTCCTCCTCCTCTCTCCATCCCATGGAGCGTGTTGACAGCTCAGACAGCCAGACTCCTTAATTCCTCTCTTACTCCGTTAATCTGTCATCTTTATCAGGCCGAGGAGGAGGAGGAGGAGGAGGAGGAGGAGGGGGAAGCTGCGTGGAGAGAGAGAGAGAGCGGCTGGGTGGAGGGGGAGGCGGGCGGGAGGGTGGGTGACAGGCGGGGACGTGGGGTGGGCCGCCAGCCGCAGCCCCCCGATCAATCTCCACATTACAGCTGACAGAATGGTGCTAATAACTTATTGATCCCCCCTCCGTGCGCCGGGGCCTCCGCCGGCCCTGAAAGCCCTGCCATTGATTGGCTTACGGGCCGATGCAGCTGGGAAAGGGAGGGGAGGACCGAGGGGGGAGGAGGGACGGTTGGGGGGGAGGTTGATGGAGTCGGGGTGAGAGGCGCTTGTGATCATGCTGAGGGGAGGATGCACCACCAACAACATGTGCAAAGGTGCACAAATAACAACACCGCTGCATAAACTCTTGTTTTTTCTGGGGGGAAATTAACAAAAATACACAACGCAGAACAACAACACAGGTAGAGAAGAAAAACCACGAGAACAGATGATAGAACGTCAAACATATGGCTGATCTTAAAGTTAAATAAATAATAAAATAAAAGCCAAACCTTTAGGGAGTAAATGCAAGCTAAATATCATCCATCGAATACAGTCGTCCCTTATTGTAAAAATGCTGTGTACACGGTAAAATGCAAAAAAGTTCTAGTGTACGAATAAAATTAAAATACCAAAAGATTTTTTTAGTTATTTTTACTTTCAGGTTTCTTTCAAAAAGTCAACCCACAACGACATAATGCACTGTTATAATAATAACAATGCATTATTATTCAAATCTATGTTTCTGACCAGAAGATAACTTTAAAGTGTTTACTGTCTTCTACACAGCTGAAAACAAGTTTCCTTGCACAGTGAGATTCTTCCTTCGTCGTCCACTCTGCATGCTGTTTAATCCTAAGGAAACAGGAGGTATAAAAACTTAAAAATAACGGAATAAATAAAATATTCCCAAGAGGACACTGCACAATATACAAAACAAAATAACTGTGCAACAATGTAATACACACACAGTAAGGACTTGGACCTCACAAATAACCTTTGGCAATAAGTAAAATCTAAAAAACATAAAATAATTTCTAATATTTAGGAACCTCGTGTCCTCTGTCATTCTTACTGCTTTCTTGGTCAAATCTTTCAGTCTGTCATTCCAGCTTTCATCTGTCTTCTTCCGCTTACAATGACTGTTGCTAGGCAACGACTGGTGCCAAAATATGCTTATTAATATTCCTATTAAACAATGCACAGTTCATAGGTTGCCGAAGTTTTAAAAGCGTCAATGATTAATTCTATCTAAGCAGCAGTCAAATTTTAACAGTAGCATGACTTCAATCAAGCGTTCCTTCACCATGCATCGCGCTAAGCATCGGGGATGATCAGAAAATTGATGTTTGGAAAACTAAGAAAATGAAATCTAACCTGAATTGAATGATAAAGGCCTCAAAACACAAGCGGGGCTAATAAATAAAATAATGGTTTCCTTGAAGTACTCTAAAAAGAAAGAAAAACTATTTATTTTCACTATTCACTCAACTATTTACTTCGGTCATCTCCGGATTTATCTCTTGGCAGAGGCGTTAGTGGGACTTTTTGAACAATAAGTCTGACAAACCATTTTGTTGTAGCAGTGCAATTACATCTCTGTTCAGCAGTCGGATGTTTTAAAAATACGTACAACCCACATTTTCCTTTTCGCTTCCGTGTGACAAAGCTCATATCAGCACAAATCCTGGAATGTTTGCCAGTGTTGAATTACCTTTCTATGCTAATCATGTAATAACTAGCTGGTAATACTTTAAAAGCTATCCTCACTCACAATCAGTTTGAAACGGAAAGGTCTTGCACAAACACGCTGGGCTGCAGATTCACACGCAAGCAAACATCTAAAACCAGGCCTTTAAAAACCACACATGGAAAGGTGCGCATGCACAAACACACACAAAAATGTGCTCAAGCCCCAAACCGCCGCTACAACCCCCAACCACACACAGGCTGTAACTGCCTCTGGGAGTCTGAGTGCAGGGAGCAGAGGAGAGAGAGAGAGCGGCGGCCCAAAAACACCTTATCTGCCTGTTTGAGTCTCCGGTCTGACCGCAGAGCCACGGTTTACAGTCTCCACAGGCAGCCAGACTCTCAGCGTCGGCGCCCCTGCTCCCCCCTCCTCCCCCCTCCTCCCCCCTCCTCCCCTCCTCTCACAGAGCCTCTGAATAGCCAGTGGCTGGGGATTGAGAGGGAGGGAGGGATGGAGAGGAGAAGCGAAGGAGGGAGGCAGCCCTCCTGTCTGTCCCTCAGATTTAATTAACGGCCCACTCCGGCACACAGACGACCCGGCAAGCCTGCTTCCCTTTCCTCCTGACCCACACACACACACACACACATACACACACAAACACACAGACACACACACACAGCCGGCCGCCGCCATACTTGCTGCTTGCCCTCCCCTGATACCACCACCGCACTCATTCATCTCTCTTTCTTCTGTCGCTCCATTTCCAAATGTTTCTTCCATCACCGGATTTCTGTCTCTCCCTGGTCCTTTGTTTTCTTTCTCTTCTCCTCAACTTCTTTCCTGTCCGACTCACTTCTCCTCTCCCTTCCTCCCCCCCACACGGTTCGTTGGTGGAGGTTAAACACTTTTGGAAGACAAGTCAAATAGTAGAGTTGACTGACAGAGCAGAGTAAACACAATATCATAGCTGCGTTTACCGTCTCCTCCATCTCAAAGTCAAATAATCCACCTCTCTGAAAAACTTCATGCACGTCTCACCCACCTTAGTATTTGCACGCAAATTTGAACCTGTGTTGATTTTGCGTAGGCACGCATCTGTATAACTATGTGTTATTTGTGTGTAATTGTGTGTTTGGGAATGTGTGTGTGTGTCTAATTTCACTGGCAGACAGAATTAGAGCCAGTGGCTGATCGGATTGGACTTGTTTACAGACACGATGCGAGCCGCTTAGACAGCCTGTTAAATCTCCCTTTAATGCTCAAACGGACAGATTTTAGGGTCTTGGACCCCCTATGGCAGAGGCCACACTGTGCTCGCACCTCCTTCATCCTCACTTCTATTCCAGCTTCTTTTCCCCCATTTAAAAAAATAATAAGAGCTCTGGTTTCTCTATTAATCTTATCAGCTAATTACACTAATAAATTGGTGGGAATCTGTCCCAAACTGAGGTGGCTGTTAAGAAATCTAATACCCACCACCTTCCACCCAACCCACCTGATATCAGAGGCGCCGTATGGGCAACTAATCTGGCAGACAGAGGAGATGAGCGCACAGAGAGAGGGTATGGAGGTGTTGGGTCTGGGGGTGATTATGCCACTTGCTGTGCCTCTGGCTAATGGGATAAGAAGGGACAGGGTCGAACTCCGGGCAATGGTGGAGCAAAGGTAGGGTATTTACTGATAAAAGAGCAGCTTTTCCTTTAATTAAGGCTAAATGCATTTATTTAAGATTATCTGATGGATGTTTTCAGTTCATCTGGTACATTAGTCATGATCAGCAGTTAAAAATTGTATTTTTCCTGTCTGCCTAAGCCACTATAGATATGAGAAAGAATAATCTTACCTAATTATAACTGCTACTATTTATGCAAAACTGAAAAAAGACTTTCCAACAAACATTTTTTTGTGTTTAAGGTCTGCAACCAAGCTGAAATATGCAGTGCAGAATCTAAATTGATTAAGTCCATGCCCAGTTTAATACATGCTGCTATCGATCATACAGCACACTACACAAACATACCGTATGTCATGAAAATAGGTACAACCAACCCAGTGCGGAAGCTGCATCCAGGACAGCGGGTTGATTGCTGAGCAGTGATATACACAGACGCTGTTTCGCAACCATATGCCTGTGATGGCTGCACAATATCCTGATACAGGCAACTTGACAAATATCTGTGATTAAATGTGGTCTGTGTTCTGTGTGTAAGCCTGAGGAAAAGCTCTTAGCTTAGCACATGCACACCATGGTTCCTCTGCTCACATGAAACTGGATTAATGGCAAACAAAGCTATTTATTCAGAGGTAATTTAAAACAGGGGGTTTAACAAAAAATCCTGGAGTGCGGCAGAGAATGTGGGAAGAACATTAAGTAATCAACTTGAGAGCGACCTTTAGGAATGAGTAATAAGCTTATGCTGAAGTCCCCCCAATCACACAAATTAGAGTAAATTAAATGGGTAATGGAACGTTTACATATGTTACAGGAGATGTAAAGGAGCATATATCATCAAGGTGGATGCAAAGGAAGAAGGAGAGAAGAAATATAAGAAAGGAAAGGGAAAGAAAGAGGACACCTTATGCTTTACCGGACTGATACATCAATACTGACAAGCTGCTACACACTCAGACAGCATCATGGGGATCCTACCTGTGTGTCCAGTACTGGTGCTGTGGTCAGAGGCTGACTGGCCTTCGGGCATGCCGTGCTGTCTGGTGTGGTGCAGGTTGGAGATAATTGTAGAGAGGTCACTGTCACGACTGTAACACACACAGACACACACACAGGAAAGAGAGGGCGTTTGAAAAGCAGCCACAAACAAACTTAATTCCACCATGCAGTCCAAATCGGTGTGTGCAAAAAGCAGCAGCAGCAGCGTATTAATTCCTACCATTTCACACACTACTTACCTCGGAAATTCTTCATCCAGACAGACCTGTCCGCTATAAAATGCACACCTCCACGAGGACTCAGCAGCTACAAGTGGCTGTCCTGTCAACTGGATCTTAGCTCTGAGGTGTGTAATACACTCTGACAGACTACCGTATCCAGCACTTTCAGGTCTCATCTCTACTCATCTTCCACACTAAGATGTATTAATGAACATATTCACAACTCATAAGTGGTTTAGCAGCTTAAAACCTGATTATGGTCCTTTTAAAACTGTGGTTACATGCAACTGTTTGAGAGAAATATGGCAACTGAATAAAGCTGAAAGACACATGAATATTTAAAATAAGAAACACATCCATCAGACTTGTAATTGGTCTTACTTGCTTATTTTGAATGTAATAATTAAAAGATGGCACAATTAATTTGAAGTATATGAAACTGGCGATTGAAAAACACTCAGCTTGAGGTCTACTTTTCTGTTGTGCCTACACTTCAGCAGTAGCTCCAAGTGTTTCTCAAACGCCCTGTCCTGCCCTTCAACACTCAAAGGAGGAGCAGGAGGAGGGTTTATGGATTAGGTACCAGATCTGATTGGAGCTGTCCTCTGTCCTTCCAAATTCTCCGCCCGCTGCCTTTCTAAAGTCCGCACTCCAGTTGACCAGCACAACTGTGTCATGGAGGTATTTCATTTGCAATCTGATTACCATCCTGATCGCATTAAATGGCATAATGATGGGAAATAGGCGCTTATAGCATTTGAGGGGAGTACGGCAGCCGTGGAGTACAAGTACAGTCAGTGCAATGGCAGAATGCTTGTGAGTTAAATTTTAGTTAAATATTTTAGTTTACAGTCTAAATGCAATTTACAGTTAAATTACTGTGACATACACCTGATCAGTGTTGCGGCTGATGGTGTCTAACACTTCTCATATCGTTATAATGCTATATTCTACTAGGAAACCTTGGAAACTGGCATTCATGGGGAGGTTACTTTGACAGGTACCACCCACCTAAACATTGCTACAGGCCAAGCAAGCCCCTTCCATGGCAAGAAGGCTCCCGCATCACACTGTAAAACCTGCTCAGAAAAGGCTCGAGTAACACAACCAAAAGCCCAAGACATTGATCTAGCCTTCAAATAACACAGGATACACTAAAACAAGCCTGATGCACATAGGACCTAAAACATCTGCAGCCAAGACACCATAGGACGCCCCCAGACGTCCCCTATCCATCCACCTTAAGAGTTGGAGCTTTGGTGGCACAAAGTTGCTTAAAATATTAAGCAGGTGATTTTAATGTTGGGGTTTATTGGTGTATGCGCTCCATGGGAGACCGCTCCAAAGCCCAAGAGAACAGGGAGGTTCTGGCGTACTATCATTTTCTAAAAACAAGCAGCGTAATGTGTAAATACTCGTGTCAGTTTCATGGTATCAGCATCCCGCTCTCGTGTGAGCAGGAATCTCATTTACAGGCTTAACAGGCAACTTTATTGAAAGCAGAATTATCTATGAAGGGGGTCTGGTATGACACAGCAAGCACAGTTTATGGGACAGAAGCAGTAAATGGTTCTTTGCTGCCACCACTATGACGAGGCCACACTGTTTGCGGCTGCTGGATTTGGGTTTTTACAGTCTCATGATTACAGGCTCCTGCTGTAATATCAGGCTGTCGGTCGCCAAGCTGTTTTCCACACGCTAACAGAAAAGATGAAGGGTAGTGCTGAGGGCCTCATGCTGGCCATGCTGGCCTCACCAGTCACCTCTCAGTCACAGAGAACCAATGACTCAGAAAACAGTCTCAGACAAAACAGTCGCCATTGGTTGCTAAGCAAGGAGACGCTTGATTGGACTGTGACTGCAAACTTTTTAGACTAATGACAGACTTCATTTTTAGAGTGTAACCTGCTAAAATTAGTAGCTATCTGCGTCTGACAGGCCGATGGTTTTGGGAAAGCTTTTTA
Organism: Dascyllus trimaculatus; assembly: GCA_024666655.1. Taxonomy (NCBI): domain Eukaryota; kingdom Metazoa; phylum Chordata; class Actinopteri; family Pomacentridae; genus Dascyllus; species Dascyllus trimaculatus. The sequence continues at coordinate 26,285,492 of CM045452.1, forward strand.
AAATTGTGCTCAAAGTCTTATAATAAAGTATCTGCGTCACCCAGTGACTCCAACAAAACACCCATCACACATGCTGCACTTACACTCCTCACTGTGAGAAACTGCAGGCAAATCCATCAATCAGCTAGCTGCATTATAACACCACCCTCTGTCCATCATTTAAAGTGATCATGATAATGCCATCCTGAACTTCTCAGAGGGGTGATGGGGTTATTATCCCGTGGCGAAGTGGCCGCTCTAAGCCATGAACGGCAAGGACATTGTTAGCCGGGTAATTAGCGCACATCTCCTGAGCTGTCCCGCCTCAGCTCGGGCTAATGAGGCCCTAGCCCTATTCCCACCCACCTCTGCCCTCCCTCAACCCCCTCCTCCTCTCTTTCTGTGGGTAGAGGCAAGGTCACACTCAAGCCATGGAAGATGGCGGGGGGGTGGGGATGCTGTTTAAAACCCAGTCACCTGAGTCAGCGCTCCCTAAGGAGCTCCTAAGGCCGGGGTTAGCTGAGAAGGACGGGGGTTTCGTAGAGGATGGAGGGGGGTTATAATGTGGCTGTCGGGCCTGATAGCTAAGAAGGACATGAGCCGCCTTCTTATCACCCAGGTGCACACCAGAGACAATCATCTCATCCACAGCTCATCCCTAAACTGGTCAATACTGCCCCTTCATCGCCGGACACAACACAGACAAACTGACCCAGACTCTGGGGTAACTAATATGTTATTACTCACAGTCTGTCATGGATACTGCGGGTGTCCAGCATTACCGATTGTATCAAACTCTCTAATAATTAAATTTCGACTAAGGCTGACTATCATGCCAACATTTTTAATACTGGTGCTAATATGATACCAGGATTTTGATAGTGACACCAAAAAATATTGAATAGTTATTTGACATGTTTTATCAAATATCAGGCTCAAGTTTTGATATTTGCAATTAAAATACAATTATCACATAACTACACCTAGTCTCCAGCAGTCAATATCACAATTGTAAGCATGTATTTTAAACTTTCGATGCAAACGCAATATGTATTTTTTGCTACAGCTACATAAAAATTGCCAGCTTTCCTTTAAAAGTTGATCTTCTTTTGCTAAGAAAAGGTTGGGCTCCCTTCTACTAATACAGTATGAATTACTATTCAAAACAGTCCAAGCAACATGAAAAGACTCTTCTGCTGGCACCGGGAGTCAACTCCGTATAAATGCCCAGTAGTGCCCTGCTGTGGCATTGGCACGTGGAGCTGAGGTGGCGGGGCTGGAGGTCACAGTGAGAGCTGGCAGAAGCTGGCAGCCCAGGCACCCTGACGCCATGTCTCACACCACCACTGGGAAAGTGCTGACAGACAGACAGCAGGGATGTGAAGGTGGAGGAGCAGCAAGAGCGACTGAGAAGAGAGAGGGAGACGGTTTGCAAGTGCTGTGCAACATCTGGCGCTCGCAGGTTTACTACCCTCGTCTGCTCGAGACAACAGCCTGAACACACAGCCTGCTCCAGCCTGCACAGGTGGCCCACAGCAACATCCGAATACGACCATGCAATATGTAACATTCAGGAACCGAAGCACGGCGAGGTATGGATATGGGCAAAATGCTGAAAAGAGAGGGACTGAGTTAAGTTTCTCGCCAAGTTTATCCAAGTCTTTTATGCAGAAAACACCTTTACTTCAGGGCACATCAAATCTAAAGCAGGAATATGGAACTGTTCCATATACATTTTATGCTTTGTCTGATTCCTGCGTGCGTCGGGAACACCAATTGTAATGCTTCTCACAGTTGAATCAAAAGGCAACCGGCAACTGGGAACCCTGCGAGCGGAGGGGGTAATGAATAAATACAGAAATAGATACATAAATAAGTAAGAGTAGCCCAGCTTCACTTCTTGTTGTTCCTCTGCTGTACCGGCTGACATGAGGTCGATAAAGCAGCCAAGGGAGGAAAGAAAAGTACAAAGCAGATGGAATATACAGTCAGTCTGCCATGTTGCATTTAGCTTCTCCTGAAAACACAACTGGCTTTTACTCTTAATTTCTCTTCTGGCACATGATCTTTCTAATTTTTTCTAATTTGGGGAGAATTTTTTTCAACAGACAAAGGAAACAATGGAACTTAAAAAGGAAATGATCTGTTATATTTACAGTATGTGATGTAATTCCTTGATGCATTTGCCGAGCACACTGTTGCACTGTATGTGGCCAAAGCTCTTATTATCTTCACTTGATTTCCAGCAGGACATGGTGAATAATAAACACTGTTCGTTACATGTGGAAATGATGAACGCTTCGCTTCCAGCCAGATCTGAAGACTAAACTGCTGGAACGCTGCTGACCATCTTTTTGTTAATCCTATGTTTTGACAGGGACTTAATAGACAAAACAGTGTTCTATGAGGAGACAATGAGCGTCTCGCTGCTAGCCAACGCCCAATCAGCTACTAAATTGCTGTGACTCCGTTGCCATGGCAAATGCGCGTAAACAAGGCCAAAAATTTTTGAAGCGGAAAGCTCCTCTAAAAAGCTATAAAACCTCCAAGCTCACTAATTAGTGCTTTAGGGGCGAGCCATTTCCAGTAATTTCACACTGTCCGTGACCCCTAACTGGCATAAGGCAATGACACAGTTGTTCAATAAAGCCAGAGGACAAAATGTCAAACGCTATAGACGCACAGCAGCTAACTCAGCACCAGTGTCTTCCCCTCTCTCTGTGACTTTTGCGCAGATTTAGTGCCGCGTTCCCATTAAAAAATATGAGGCAACGTCGCTCCATGAAAAGAGGTTTTCATGCAGAGAGAGTGACTGTGCAGGGAAAATGAGAAAACACTGAGATTTTTTTGCAAATGTTGACGTACGTGAGCGTCTTCTTTTTGCTTCCCAATTTCACCCTCTTATCAGCGTGATGCTACCACAGCACTGGAAAGCCTTTTTCTCAATGAGCACTAAAACTCGCACTCGCTCAACTTTTCACTGGGGTGGAGAAAAACACAGCTGAAAGCTCAGGTCTTCCAAAATTGCAGCCGCTATAACTTAAACTGTAAGTCTGCTGCTGGGGACAAAAATGCCAGGGAAAAATCAATACGACAGAATGTCAGTGTGTTCTAGTGAATTCGGTGTGTTGTTTGTTTCAATCAGCGTTTTTCCCCTGATGAACAGAAGAACACAGCACAAGAATAACCTTATAAGAAAGGATGTAGTATTTGACCATACAACTTGCTTGATGCTTTGTTGGTCGGTGGTGAACATCTACAGACAGCTTTCCTCTTCCTACTTAACCCTCTGAACCCCAAAATCCTCCAACAGGTTTGAAAGGCATGTCATTTTCAAAATATTGCTAAAATTACAGCATTTATCAGAGCCAAAAGCTGTAAAAACAGAGGCGATCAAGAAAATTTTCAACTTTTGGACAGTCTTTAAACAATCTGAGCTAAAAATTTTGATATTCAATCAAAAAGACTTATCAATTTGCCAAAAATATATAGTTTGTTGTAACCAGATTCTGTAAAAAACAAAAAATTCTGCACTTCTCAGCATAACTGAGAAGCCATGATTCACTCAGTTGTGACCAACAGTCACGTCACAAAAACTGAGGTACTTTTTGACTCGCTGTACTAGGCTGAACCCAACCGGTCAAGGCAGATGGTCGCCCTCCCTGAGCCTGGTTCTGTCGGAGTTTTTTTCCCCCCCTTCCCTACCATAGGGGGTTTTTGGTTCTTTCCCACCGTCGCTGATCGCTTGCTCATAGGGAATCCAAAAGCAACTTTGGATTGTTGGGTTTTCTGTTTCCTGTTCTTTCTTACAATGTTTAGCGCTATGTGACGACTTATGTTGTAAATATGCGCTATATAAATAAAATTGAATTGAATTGAACTGCAGGCTGTGTTTAAAAAGAGCAGATATTTATAGTATGAAGAGCCACCATTTTTTTCCAGTTTTTGCAACACCTGTAGGCAGTTGAAACACTTTTAGACATGTTGAAACCATAATTTTTCCATTTATGTAAAATAAACCACTAATTGTCGTTATTTTTGTCTTTATAAATGTGTTTGAGACTTGAAATCTCTCTACTTCCAGCCATGGCGGTTTCCACAGAGGTGCAGGACTGTTTGTTGCACTGAAAAATAAGCTCACAGTGAGTAAAAATGTGATAGAAGCAAAAGAGCACCAAGAAACTGTTTCGGTTTAGACGCGTTGATCTAATAATATTTTCTACCCCTTTGTAGACGGAAGCATTTGCATGTGAGAGATCAAGCAGGAAATGACCTCATGGCTGATCGAAAACCTGAGAGACTGTCTGTGTTTGTTTTGGTGGGGGTTAATAATGAGTATGGCAAGGACTTTTTTCTTCTAAAGGCTGCAGGCTCAAAGGCAGACGTCAGCAGGTGTAACTTATGAAATCCACGACGCTTGCCAGGTGATTACCCAGGCTCTCAGTCAGCACTTTTCAATCAAAGCCTTGTTATCTATGGCCAACTGAAACAAACACTGAGGTAGGCTTTGTTCTGCCCTTGAGTAAGACACTAAAATCCTGACGCTATCCTCCCATAAAAAAACACCCCATAGGTTGTTTTTGATAGCAGCTTATTCAACCCACAGCGTCGCTGTGACAGCGGCTGCAGCAATTATGACGGGCGCAAAGGAGGAAGTGAGGCGGCTTAATTATAGATCCACAAAGTCTGCATAGCGAGGAGGTCAGGGAGGATGAATGGGTCAACAAAGCATTGGACTTGAGCACAGAAGGCCACTGTTTGTTTTCAAACCAAGAAGTTCCCATTTCTGTTAACCACGACCGCTCAAATTAAGGACTTGATGGAAATCACATAATCACAGATCGGCAAGTCAGTGTAACAAATCTAAGTGAAATGCAAACAACCTGCACCAAACTAATACCAAACTACACACCTTTTAGTTCCTGTGAGTTTTGCAAGAGCCACAATAGTTTCTGCATCTGACTGTGATAATGATTATTTGGTTAGCTCCACGGCTCGGCAGCACTTCAGTCTGTAGGTGGTCTCTGCTTATTCAGCAGGACAAATGCAGATCTATGGAGCGCCAAGTAAACCAATAGTCTATAAAGCCGGTGACTATTAACATTAATCTGATTAGAAGAAGGTGGGCTGTCTCGTAATGAACTTTGGAGAAGCCCAAACGAGAATGATACGCTATGAAAACAACACTTGTTGAAAATTGTCTATATGCACAATAACCAGCAATCATTCCTGAACGTTACACAAAATCACGTCACATGTAATTTATGTTGAACTCTGCTCTGAGAAATTTACTTCATCATATCTCCTAATGCAGTGCTACCAGAAGTTGATTTACTGCATGAGGCGTTATGTAAGTTAAATAATTGATATGTGGCACATTAGATGTTCCATGCAGATTAAAGAACCGTTACAGTCAGCAGGTTCCTGCAACCAAGTGGGAGTGACAGTGCTGCCGCCAGCCCTGATGATGTGAGGATGAGACAGCACAGATACACTCACACATGTATACAGAGGCCCTGTATTTTTCACATCCATTGGCCAAATCCAATTTGTTAAGACCCTTCTACGACTCACTTACGAAGCTGCGGTCAATGGAAATCACATTTCCATGATTGGACATCCCATTATCCTGCTCGTCCAGACCCACATTGCGGGATAAAGCAGGGCTGAGACGGATGCCCACGACAGACCGGAGCTGCGGCTCCAGCGAGTCCGTCGCCTTTCAAAGGGTAAAAGCCTGACATATTAGTCATAAGTGTTCTTTAAATTCATTATCATCTTAACACGCCAGCGGCACAAGTGTCAGGGGGAGGGGAAGCCCTCTTAAATGAGGTTAGTGGATCCATTTAAAGGTTCACAGTTGCTGCGCTGTCCGCCGTGTCACACACAAGTCTCAAGACATGAAAAACATCCCCTCCTGTAATGAGGTTGCACAAGCTGCTTATAATGCAGCTGGAGACTTACTGAGGTTAATCAATGAACACATTCTGCATCACATGTGTCCATCATCTGTCTGATTTCGCAATAATACAAATAATCAGTTTATGTACACACAAAATAACAACAAAATCCATGTGATTATTATTCCAAACTAACAGGAGCGAATAGAAAAATTTAAATCCCATTTTGTATTAGCTCATCTTCACCATCAGTGACAGCTAGTACTCCTCAGAGACCGTTTCACTGATCTTAATGATGTGACCTCACCGTAACCTTCCATGTGAGTGTTTGCATGTATGAAGATGTGAACATGACAACTCACTTGATTCTCAACAGGTCTTTGGTAAATGCAGCCCACATTTTATGACAATCTACGGTGTGCATACAACTTCTGAGCCCTCTTTTCCATCCATTACGTTGTACATTTATATGCAGATTTAATTCATTCCATTGAATCTTTTAATCCACGCAGTTGTGGCATTTGTATTGTGGCTTGGAACCTCGCAAAAATAAAAATGGCACAACTGAAACAAAATATTCCTGCTTCCCTCCTGATCTGATGAAAGTAATCAGACTATAGTGTGAAGAATGAGGACCCTGAGACCGACTTTATAGTCCAACGTGCATCTATATAGTTTATAGATGCATGTTGGGCTGTAAGTTTTTACCACTGCTGAAATGCTTTTGAGGCAGCATATGCTACTTTTCCATAATAATATTAGTTTTTCTCTTGTGGGATCTTTGCATTCTTCACTTATTTCATACTTTCAGCTCTAAAACCTTATAAAAAATATTAATTGTGCACCAAGAAATAGATACAAATTCACATCAAAGCAGCCGAGAAGGTGCAGGAATACAGCATAAAGACAGAACGACTAATGATAAATGTTTTATACTGAACACTCTTTGATCAAACCGCTCCCTCACACGGCGACGGATGGGATGAAGCAGACAACGGTGACTAAGGTGACTCAGTCCTTCCATATCAAGTCAAGACAGATACACTGAGACTTGGCAGCGGCAACAAAATGCAACCAACAAACCAATTAACACTTTGGAAACTCAACAACTTCCATGAGACGTCTCGTACCAAGAGTCATACATATATTTTTGAAATGCGGCTTTGTCTGTTTGTCTAAAAAAAAAAAAAGCCTTTAACACCTCAGTATTATTCCCAGATCACAACTGACGAAAATACTACAGAAGTCTGAGGTGCCATTATGTTTTTCAATACGTCCACTATTAGACAGGATCTGAAGAGGAGCAAGCAAAACACAGAACTTATTACTATCAATTATTTTTTCTTTAAAGAAGTGACACCTTCGAGGCTAGCGTGACATTTTCTTCACGTGGTGATTTCACTACACGTTTTCAGGCACAACAAAAGCTGACGCAAAACTGTAATTAGCAATAAAAAGAAACAGGAACAAGAACAGACATGGGATCCAAATGTGAAACAAGCTGGTGCCACACGGGGGCCTTTACCTCTTTCTCATGATACTGTAATGCAGCTCGTCCTCCTGCTTGATGTGGGCATGATCCCCACTGGCCCGCTCGCTGCCTTCACTGTCGTCACTGCTGAAGATGGAGGCCAGCTCCTTCTTGGGCACCCGGTTGGGCGGAAGGGGGATGGTGCGTTTCTCTGCCAAGCGCCCGCGGTTCTGCAAACCATGTGACACAGAGAAGAAGACGCTTTAGCAACAGGAATCACTCAGCCTAAACACTGAGGTACTAAAACATCAGCTCGCTACCCACACAAAGAAACCTTCTTTTTTAAAGTTGCAACTCACTGAGCCTTCTCTTCAAACGTACAGATGGCACAAATTAAGACTCCAACGCAAACATATCTTCGTTTGGTTTTTGCTTTACTGACTGACTTTGTGTTCATCCTGGAATAGCTAAAGTGATTTGAGAAAGCTCAAGTTCCAGTTTGATTTAAAAGATCTCTGGATTAAGACAGCTGTAGCACCTAAACGTCACATATTAAGTTTAAATATGTGTGAAAACTAGTTAGCTAAAAGTAATGAACAATTCAACTGGTTAGCTACAAGTAATAGATAAATATTTGAAATAATTTGCTTAAAATAATAAATAAATCCTTGAACTATATAACAAAACCTAATGGATAAATGTTTTCTAAATCCATTCAAATAAACATATTTATGACATGATGGCTGGTGTCCCTGAAGAAGCACAAGAAATTATCTGACACTGCCATTAGAAAGACGGACATAGTTGGGAACCTCTGCAATAAATCAACATTTAATGCTGCTGAAACAAAGCAACCTTATTTTGGTACAAGCTGTTCCTTTCTACAGCAGCAAAGACAGAAGTCACATTTACTGTTATTTTTCTACTCTATGACCAAACTGTTGGGGAAAAAAATAAGTTGGTTGGTGCATCGGGTGTTTATTTTCCTCCAATGCTGCCAGGAGTTAGCAGAGAAAAGTAGGGATTAAGACGAGAGTGTGGCCCTAGAGGCGTTAGGAAGTGAAGCTGGGCGACCTTTAATGTGACCTGAAGAGGTCACTGCAGATTAACACGGCCCTATCACAGAGAGATGGGAGAAAAAGGGGGGAGAAAGAGCAGCAGAGGAGATGAGAGGAGTGAGAGATGGAGAGAGCGAGAGAGAATCGAAGTCGGGGGGGAAAGGAAATTGGAGGAGAGCGAGGGAACGTCGGGCTGAGGAGAAAAGTTAACAGGGAGGAGAAGGAGAGCAGACGTGGGTTTGCACAGGAGAGAGACCAGAAGAGGTGAGAGAAAATACAGAAATAAAAGAGAATGCGGTGAGTCAAAACATGAAAGAGAGAAGGCTCCACAGAAGGAAGCTCTGTCCAGTGTGGGAGAGTGGACTTGGATTTGAAACTATATTCCCCCTTCTCTCTCTATGTGACTACATCTCTGCTCTTATACTCCCGGACGCCTTCGAGCCCTGCAGCTATCCCTTCCACCGCACACAACCCCACACTCCTCCACTCCTCCCCGATCCCTCCTTCCCTCGCTCCATCCATCCCAGGAGGAGCGGTAGCATGAGTGGCAGGCGGGGGCAGGAGGAGGGATTTGGGGGCTCCTAGCCAAGAGGCAAACAGGTGCAGCCCTTCTGGAGTCTCTCAAATGGCAGACATTAAAAAGAGTTGGGGGGGCAGAGAAAGATGAAAACATCCCCCAGGATGAGCAGGCCACAGAGTTCTGCACATTTCTCTCTCTTTTCCTTCTCTGAGTATGGCTGGAAAAGAGTTCTTTCCTTCTTTCTTCTTTTTTTCTCCGTTGCAGCTCTCTACAAGTTCTGCACTGGCGTTTGAGGACAGTGGATCACTTTCTGATACTCCTGCTCCTTCCACACAAGGCCTTTCTGTAGGAGTTCAGCTCTTTATGGCTCTGACAGAGTGTTAAAGCAGGGAAACCGGAGCAAAACATCACGTCAGAGCAACTCACTTTTATGGATGCAGCCATAGTTCCATCTGTCAGACACACACATCTGTTAAAAGCAAGTTATCCACCTCCAGGTCTGCCGTCTTCGCATTGTCAGGGCAAACACACACGCTTACCCTCGCCATCACATAAATGCATGCATGCTCTCACACACTAAACCGACACACACCTGTTCGTGTTCCTTAGAATTCCCCTCCAAAGCGGGGGATTTTACTTGGAGCAAGCCAGCAATACAGTGTATACAAGAATAGTTTGTCTCTGAGCAGTCGTGACTGTGGCTGTGTGTGTGCGTGTAGACAACCACCCACATGGCCGTGACATACCCAGGCTGACAGCCCCCCTCCCTTCCTCCCTCTCCTCTCCTCCCGGAAAGCCCCAATCCTTTCTTTAGTGGCACTGACGCAGAACTGGGGGTGAGCTCCCACTGCTTCCGGCAACACTTCCGCAGCACGGGGGAGGGCTCTCTGAAACAAAACATGAAGCAAAACACACCCCTGGCAGCCCACGTAGGAGCGCTCAAAGGAAGGGCGCCTGAGCGCTCGGGCTCGTACGTGCATGCACAAACACACACACACACACAGGCGTGTGTGCAGAAGCTGAAGCAACCTTACTGTGTGTGGTCAACCTCCTTTCAGCCATGGAAAAAAGTCTCTCATAAAAGTCCCACTAAAAGCACCTCTATGAATATCGCCTCCCACGCTTTCTGTCTGACAGTCAGGCAGCCAAGAAATATATCTGGGCTTCACATTTACAAGCATGAAAAAAGGCACACATGCATATGCACAGATGCACATGCACAGAGAGATACCGATCGACTGATTACACAACCTAGACACACACTGAGAACGGTCACATCAGTACATGGCATAAGCATATAGAAGGAATTCCAGTAAACTCATCGATAATCTCCTTTATTTACACTCATATATTAATATAACACACGGATTCCCGAATACATAATTTAAGACATACTCAGACTAACACTAGAAACTGAACTTGAACTAAGAACTCTCAGTGATTCAGACAGATTCCTGCAAGTTTCATACTTTAAGAGCAGTGCAGGTGTTCAGTATAGTTATGTAACCCAATATAAGTCATAGATGTGCTTGACATTAAAGAGCCATGCTGACTTCTTGCCTATTCCCAAAGAGTGTTTTCAACAAAATAGCGTATACAAGAACTTGCTTAACTCGGCCTACCTCCCATAATTCCACTGACTTCCAATAATAATGAAAATTTGTGGAAAAAAACTATTGAAAGTTGCACATATATGCGATTGTTGGAAAGCTTTCCAGTGTAAAAAATACTCATCTTCGTTGAATTAACTAAACTGCTATTGCCAGCTTCATGTTAATATAAATACACCAAATTAACTTGAAAAATAATGAGTTCTATTGTTCAATGTATTATTGAATAATACTTTTAAAGAAACAAAACTGAAATTGAGAGACTCACTAAGACCCACTAATGGTGAAAACTCGTTCTGCCCTTTAAATATTAAAGCAAGTATTGAAATCAGCCACTGCCATCTTATTATATGATAAAGCAACTAGAAGCATTTTCATGTTTTCTTTGTATGAACTCAGGTACAAATAGATTCCAACACCTGCAGCTTTAAGTTCTTCATTTCAAATTAGGAAGTGACTGCTGAAAAAACTGAGAAAATGTGAAAGAAATCGGGTCTGTATGTAGCGATACCATAATTTAACATTCTAGGTTGACGGAACTCCTTTCAAAACTCACTGAACTGACTATTTAACCTAAGTTCAGCTAATTTAATGTTTCTAAGGCGGCAAGGAACTTGACTGACATGATTTACAGTGGACAGTTACTTCACTAAACCTATAAAAACACAGCAGTTATGTACATACTTGGCCAGAGATTTGACATTACAGTTTACTGTACCATAAATCATGTCTAATCAAGAGTCAGCCGCAGCTGTTTTGGCCATTGGGTCAACATGTTACTTGCATATGCTCAAAATGTACTGAAAAATGATCTTGCCTCTGGAAAGAAATTGACATGCTCAAGACTTTCACTTTTTTGCATATTGCTATATATTACATATGACTGCTGTCTTCTTTTCTTGGCCTCCATTTGCATGTTGCACTGCTTTGGGAAGATTCTAGTGCACTAATTGGCCACAACATTAAAACCACCTGTCTGATACTGGGTCGGTTCCAGATCCACGGCAGACTGTTTGGATCTGCGCTGGTCTCTTGAGGATCTGGGCTTGTTTCGGTGCATTCTGTGGTGATCAGATTTGCGATCTGGGGACTTCGGAGGTCGGGTCGACACCTTTGTAACTCTTGGTCGCGTTCCTCGAGCTGATCCTGAGGAGTTTTTGTGGCAAAGCAGTGGGGAGGCCGTTGTCATAGGGGGTGTGTGGTCTGTCACAATATTTAAAAACTAGCAAGGATTCCTAGTAGGACATTTCATTGTAATGAGACCATCAACGTTAGTGGTTTTAATGTTCTGGGTGATGGATTTATGCTTCATTGTCGGCAATTACAACAAAGAAATCAAACTGAATTTGAAAAAGTGATGGAGATTTAAAAAGGCCTGATGTTGGTTTGGTCTGTAGTTGATTATCACTGTAAGTTGAGCTTTAGTGAATATCAACAGGATCTAGCCTCTCATTTGAATCTCCGTTGGTCTCTGAGGATCTGGGCTTGTTTCGGTGCATTGTATGGCGATCAGATTGGGATTTGGGGACTTCGGAGGCCGGGTCGACGCCTTTGTAACTCTTGGTCATGTTCCTCGAGCTGATCCTGAGGAGTTTTTGTGGCGAAGCAGGGGGGAGGTTGTTGCCGTTGTGGAGTGCCTTTGCCATAGGGGGTGTGTGGTCTGTCACAGTATTTACGTGGGTGGTACGTGTAAAAACTAGCAAGTAACAAACGCCAGGACTTGAGGATTCCCAGCAGGACGTTGCATTGTAATGTGACTATCAACGTTAGTGGTTTTAATGTTCTGGCTGATGGATTTATGCTTCATTGTTGGCAAGTACAACAAAGAAATCGAACTGAATTTGAAAAAGTGACGGAGATTTGATAAAAAGGCCCAATGTTGGTTTGGTCTGTAGTTGATTATCACTGTAAGTTTAGCTTTAGCGAATATCAACCGGATCTAGCCTCTCATTTGAATCTCCGTTGGTCGCTTGAGGATCTGGTCTTGTTTCGGTGCATTCTGTGGCAATCAGATTGCGATCTGGGGAGCTTGGGAGGCCGGGTCGACGCCTTTGTAACTCTTGGTAGTGTTCCTCGAGCTGTTCCTGAGGAGTATTTGCGAAGGGGGGAGGCCGTTGCCGTTGAGGAGGGCTGTTGCCATAGGGGGTGTGTGGTCTGTCACAGTATTTACGTGGGTGGTACGTGTAAAAACTAGCAAGTAACAAACGCCAGGACTTGAGGATTCCCAGCAGGACGTTGCATTGTAATGTGACCATCAACGTTAGTGGTTTTAATGTTCTGGGTGATGGATTTATGCTTCATTGTTGGCAAGTACAACAAAGAAATCGAAATGAATTTGAAAAAGTGATGGAGATTTGATAAAAAGGCCCAATGTTGGTTTGGTCTGTAGCTGATCTAGGATCTAGCCTCTCATTTGAATCTCCGTTGGTCTCTTGAGGATCTGGTCTTGTTTTGGTGCATTCTGTGGCAATCAGATTATGATCTGGGGAGTTTGGAGGCTGGGTGGACGCCTTTGTAACTCTTGGTCGTGTTCCTTGAGCTGTTCCTGAGGAGTATTTGTGAAGGGGGGAGGCCGTTGCCGTTGAGGAGGGCTGTTGCCATAGGGGGTGTGTGGTCTGTCACAGTATTTACGTGGGTGGTACGTGTAAAAACTAGCAAGTAACATAAACGCCAGGACTCAAGGACTCCCAGCAGGACGTTTCATTGTAATGAGACTATCAACGTTAGTGGTTTTAATGTTCTGGCTGATAGATTTATGCTTCCTTGTCGGCAAGTACAAAAAAGGAATCGAACTAAATTTTAAAAAGCGAAGGAGATTTGATAAAAAGGCACAATTTTGGTTTGGTCTGTAGTTGATTATCACTGTAATTTTAGCTTTGGTGAAAATCAAACGGATCTAGCCTCTCATTTACTGAAGAGCTGAACACAAAGTACTAATCGAAGCTCATTAAAATTACTGAAAAGCTTAAGAAATGGCGATAAGTCAAAGGTATGGTGGTCCTTTAAGGCCCAGGAAGCATCCTCTCTATACATTCTTGCTTAATAGGTAGATACGGGTAATAAGGCTTTAATATTTTAGTGTGCTTATATATGCAGGCGCATACGACGTCCTGAATTCATAAATTCAAGGCTAGCTTACGGTTTAAAGGCGTCAAAACAAAAGCTCTTGTGGCGGAAAAAACAAATCATGCTAATATCACAGCAGCGGCCGGCAAAGATGTTTAAATTCAAGCAGGAATTATAAGGCGAGCGTATGTTTTCTTTCTAAATTTATTTCAGACTTTTAAATGAGCTCTTGGTGGAAAAGAGGGCTAATAAGTGTGTGTGCTTGTGTGTGCTTATGTGTGTGTGTGTGTGTTTTCTTTTTCTTTTTTCCCTCCCTCCTTCTTCTTCTTTCTCCTTGCGTTATTTCCTGAAAGGTGCAGTGCCCTGCCGCTGGCTCCAACCAGCATTAGCAAGCGCACACACACACACCAATCCACCCACATGCACACACAAACACACTCATGAACAAACACGCACACACAGCAGAAGCCGCCCGTGACATTCCTGCAGCTGCGGCGCTCTCTCTCCCTCGCACGCGCCCCCCCAGCGATCTCCCTGGGGGACGAATGCCTAATGAGTCACGCGCCTGTCTGCCGTTACCTCGCAGCGTGTGTGTGTGTGTACATGTGTGTGTGTGGAGGCGGGATGGCGGGCCGACTTGGCGCGAGCACTCGGGTAAAAGGGGGGAGGCGGTGGGGGAGGAGGAGGAGGAGGAGGAGGGGATGAGGAGACGACAGAGAAGAAGGAGGGGGAAAAAAAAAAAAGAAAAAACTGAGCGTGAGGTGGGAGATGTGGGCCTCGGCGGTCATTACGGCGCTAACATGAGAGCTCTGAAACACGGCCAAAACAAACAATTTGTGTGCCGCGTGTGTTTACGTGAGCCCGGAATCCAATTCATCACAAAATACCCAAAAAAAAAAAAAATTAAAAAAAAAATAAAAATCTTCCTCTGTTTAGTCTCATCTCTTTATCTCCCGCTCGGATGCGCCAGAAAAGGCCGTCCTGACATTTTCACAGGTGCATCCAGGGAAGGTGATTAGCTCCAAATTTGTCAGATGCTCACTATGCAAACACGACCAGCATAACTTTGTGAAGAATCAGATTAAGGTAATGGTTTGATTAAAGTGTTTACATGGTTCATGGTAATCAGATTTCCCCCCCTTGCTAACCCAATAATAAAGTTTATATGATTTGTTTGATAGTCGGGATGAAGTCTGTACGGATTCCCGAAAAGTCCCTTATTGGAGCCACAAAACGAGAAAAAAAAAACAGCAACACACAGACTGGTTTGCTCTGATGAATTCACAGAGCACGTTAACACGAGCTCTATTACTTCCTGTATTACTTGTGACATAAAAGCTGCTTTACTGTCATCCCAAAATAATTTTTGGCGTTGTTTGTTTACAGAGGCATCCATTTGCATCCACTGTACTCTGTGACCTTTCTGGTGAACGTTGAGGGGGATAAAAAAGCTGTGAAAGAAATCAGACACGCTGTACTGCAGGCTACAGGGCACAGACTAGCTTTACATTCAAGAATAAACTGAATATATGCAATCAGATTATGTTGATGTCTTGTGGAATAAGAATATAACGCTCACACAGACATTTCTATATACAAAAGTTAAGGAATAAAGACATTAAAACCACAGAAAAACAATAGTTCTGCTATATTGTGTGCTCATACATACATATCTAGGAATCATTAATACAATTTTCCACTTTATTATGCAAAAGCACATTTATTTATACACGTGCATATCAATATTTTACGGATTCTCCACTGTGGCAATATACATTTAGTTAATTTAGTACGATTACTGTAACATGGACTGTTCTCTTGTAAAAAATCTCACCATTGGTTCCTCTTTTCTTGATATTTCAGTGACCAAAATTAACTACGCTACGTGTTTGTGTGCCTGTCAGCGTGTCTGTACATGTATTTAACATGTAAAAAATATACTTTCGACAGCATGTTGCATCAGTGCTGTCACGGCTCTGTTTGTGGCAACTGTGTTCATTTAAAGCGGCAATCTGACTCGAATTGAAGCGGTATTCAGAGCTGCTTTAACATCTTTGAAGGGCTTTGGATTTGTTCGCAGACTGCAGAAAAAAATATCATAATCAATCAGATCGCATGAACACAAATACAACAGCATCATCAGCAAAAGCCTTCAACAGGTGCAACACGACAAGTCTGATTTCTCATTTCTAAACAAAAAGTGGGCACTTCAGCACAGATGGATGTATTAAATTACTAAACAGCAACACAAATCGTTAACTCTCCAGTCGGGTCAAGCATGGGATAAATTTTCAATCGAGGAAGTCGTGTAGACAAAAAGCTACGGGTTGCGGTTTATTTTGGGATCAAGATTCTGAATTGGTGTTAAAATGCTGCCGCAACATGCGTTTCCACACATACTGTGCAAAGAAATGCAACTCTGAGATCATGCACCAACTTTATCAAGGAAAACTCCTCACAAGCCCAAATGTTTTGGCAAAATAAATCTGATTCTGGATAGCAGAGTGTGTATGTACAGACTTTAAGGCAACACTTGGTTGTTGAAGGCCATGTGAGAGGAAGAGAGAGGGGGGAGGAAAAAAAGTGAGAAAGCACTGTAGGGCAGACAGGCATGCGACCAAGACCGATGCCTCCCCAACACACATGCGTGCAGATACACACACGGAGACACACGCATGCTCTCCTGCACACTCAGCCCCCATGCGCTGAGCCGAGCGGGCAGTTGCAGCCCAGTGGAGCGGCACAAGGCGAAGGAGGCGGGGGGAGGGGGGGCAGCAGGGGGGGAGGGGGCGAGGTGCACAGAGGGCGAGAGGCGGCGAGAGGCGGCGAGAGGCGGCGAGGTGGAGGGGGGAGGCTGCCGGCTCGGCGCTGGGAGGTCAGTGCCGGTGCAGTCAGGCGTGCAAGCGCGCCTCCCGCTCTCCCCCCTTTCCCTCTTGTTTCGTTCCTCCTTCCTCCCTCGTTCTGTCTCCCTCTCAGTGTTTGTACAGGCCCACCGAGGTCACCACAGGGGAGCTTTACAGACAGGTAACGACTGCGCCTTTCTTTCCCCTGACAAACGCGGGGGGAAGAGGAGGCGAGAATGAAGCTGTGGCTGGTAAATTCAGCTAATGTTTTTCTGTAATTTTGGTCCTCCCAAGAGTTTAAGTTGATCTCATTTGAAGTTGAGCCAATCTAAAATTCACTCGGACAATTACCCGCAGGTTAATACACACGAGCTACACCTCGTTTATAAAAATGAAGGTATCCTCATAGTTTCAATCGTAGCATCTGGACTTGCTTGAGTTTCTTGAAGACGTCAACGCCTTTGAGAAACTCAAGCAAGTCCAGATGCTACGATTGAAACTACGAAGATAACCATGACCTGGATGACTGAGAATCTTCACAGGCAAAAGTGAAGGTAGCAGTAATTTGGATGATAAGTTGTGGAGGGGAAACCAACACAAGATGTAATGATCACATGTGTCTGTGTGTCTCAAAACTTCCTCATGCTCACCTTTAAGGACGTTATTGGCATTAAATACAACAACAACACAAACAATATTCTTGGTCGAGACCACGATGATCACCAAACTCGGAAATCAACTCAATAATAATAATCAAACACTTACTATACCTTGACAAAACTGGTGAATTCTACTTCCGAGTAACCTATGCTAACCTAGGTCTGATGTGGCAGAGTGAGGCTGCAAAAAAAAAAAACCAAATGTAACCCACTTTTCTGTGCACGCATGTATGCAGAAGTTGGGGTTTTCAATAAATATCACCATTGCCATCATCACAATGGACCACATTATGCTGATAAACAGATTGCCAACTTATTTTCATCTTTACAGGGCCTGCAACCAAACGCCCATACATGTACTCACACAAAGCCTGTACAACACAACGAGCTCTCAATCTTCTGCATCTTGCTTAAATGGACACAAATGGACGCTAATGGCTAATTTGCTAAATTAAACAGTTTATTTTAAATGAATTATTCATAGGCAGAAATACAACAAGAGGCGTAAACACACTTTTCACATGTGCTTGGGCGTGAATTGTTGCTGTATTTCTGTACGTCCAACACATGCTCCAGCTCGTATTGATCTCCGTCAGCGAGATGGTGACTCTACATAGCACCAGGGGCTCACTTAATATCTAATTTGTCCAATATGCAGGGAAACACACGCGGGAGAGCGCGGACACACTCGGCACATGCACGGTTCTGCACACTTGTGGGCCGGTGACCGATTCTAGTGTTACCATGGCAACGTAGCATCAGCAACACGTATGCATGCATGTGCACAAACACACAACAGGCACAGGAGGAGCATCAAACAGAGCATAGTCGATCCATCAAGCTGGCTCAAGATCAGCTTCTATTATGTCATCCAGTATGATGCATTTTATTTAGAATTTTCCTCATGTTACCATTTGAAGTGGTATCATGACAAGCTAATGAGACAGGCCGTAAGTTACAGGCAAAGAAAGTGAGCACGTATGAGTTTGTGCGTACGTGCGGATGTGTGTGAGTGTGTGTTTAATTCCACTTTGCAAGAGGAGCCCTTGATTGGAGGAGGTCTTTACGAGCCGGAGGAGGGGAGTGCAATTTCCTCCCGGCCTCCGCCAGTTCCGCTGAAATAACAGAGCAGAGGAAGCCCAGCTCTCCCGGGAGGAGACACAGACACGCACAAACACACACAAATCCGCACACACAGAGACACACACACACACAGCAAGCCGCCGAGCAGTCAGCCAGCATCAGGCGTGCAAACAATCACAGATATGCACGCACAAGGACGCGAATGCAAACTCGCCCCAAACACCAAAACACAGAGCTGAGGATAAACTTCGACAAGCAGACGTGAATCTTGAGTATTATGTTGATCACATGCAAAAGACAAAGAACGAGCATCTCACATCTTCAACTGTAACAACAGAAATCATTAAGGCACCTGATTATCACATAATAACGGGCTCAATAGAGGCACCTCAACAGCGATTTATCAACAGCTTACACGTGGATTTAATTTAATAGCGCGGATAAACAACATTATTTAAACTCTAAACTGTAGCGAGGAACCATAGCTCAGTTCATGTCGTGTCGCTCTGAACAGCTTGAACCCGGGCAGACACAGCAAATTAACTTCCATGGTTTCTGTGCAGGCAGGTGAAACGTCTTCCCACCAGCTGCTGTGCTCTTTTTTTTTTTATGATCGCTTGCCTCATGCCTATAGCGAAACAAGATCACTCAAAGTTCAGCCGTCAAACTTTCAAAATAAATGTCGGCATGAGGTAATTTGTGTCAGTAGGCAGGCATATAGCGTGTGTGTGTGAGAGAGAGAGAGGGAGCTCATCAGTGAGGGAGTGCTGGCTGCCATGCCCTGAGGGGAGGCAGTGGGGAGAAAGGGAGACGCCAGTACAGGCCATACAAGTTCCCTCCTCCGCCTAACCCTCGCTGCTTCGCATGAAACTGCCAGCATACTTAGCCTGAGTGTGTCGATGTGTGTGTGTTTGTGTGTCACGGTGCTATTCACTCGGTGGGTTCGACTTTAGGCTTCACCACCAGCCGAGGAGAGCGGGAGAGAGGGCTACAACAACAACAACCTTAAGGCTCTCATATCTCTGCTTACGTCAATGGCAAAGTTTCCTCTGTCACAGCTTGTAATTGAAGTGGAACTGTACAAGCCACAGCAAGCCAAAAGCCAATCACTCCGATATCTTTAATGAGCCTAAACATAAGCAAACATGCTGAGATTCTCAAATCCTTCTGCAAAAAAAATAAATAAAAATAAAGCATGAGTCTTTCTACTGTCTGTTTATCCTGCCCCCGACCTCCCTCAGGTGATTTGTTTTGGTTGAACCCTGTGTGTTAAGGTGCAGGTCTTCATTCTTGGCTGCAAAAAATGTCACCAGTTTACCTGTATCACTCAAACACCTCCGGCTTATCAAAACCGCCTTTGCCTTGCGTGCCTCGCACACAATAATCAGCAGTAGCCACGCTCAGTAGCTCGCTAAGCCTCTTACACCCTTCCCTCAAGATTAGTGCTTGGGAGCGACGACAGATGCGCTCTGTGGTGATAACACACACACACACACACACACACACGCAGGCAAAGACACACACTCACAACCCGCTGCACCTGTGTGAACAGATTTGGCGGCAGTGAGCCGGCAGTGTGCTCGCCTCAAGCTGACACACACACAGAAACACACAGGCACACACACACACACACAGTGGTGACGCCATAATCGTGACACACCTGCAAGGCCTCAAGGTTTGGCATCGTGCCCCTGGCCGAGCCCTGAGGGAAGCACAAGGCAAACAAAAGTTCAACAGCCAGGTGAGGAAGCTGATTCACCGAGACAGAGGAGTCTGACCAACGATACCCGACGTCAAGCAGCCTTACTGGGATACTCCGAATAAAAAAGGCCGTTTGATACGTTGCATCTGTGAAAGGCTGGAAGTGGATTTGATATTCATGCTGAGAAAAATTACCATCAAAGTTGACATGTGTGCCTGTAGGGTCTCCACTGTCAAGGTTACACAGACAAAGCTCTAACATACACTCTGACACGCTCACCCACGACTGGAGTAAAGCTGAGTGACACCACAACAATAAAAACAATAAAATATCAATGGGCCAAAGACAGCTTTTACACACGATACACTAAATCTAAACTGTGGGCAATGAGGAAAAATATGATAAACAGAAGGGGATTAGGACGCACCAATGTGTGATTTAGAGCTAAATAAATAAAACTGACGTGACTTGATAGAACAGTCGAGGAAGAACAAGCGCTCATCTTTAATCTGACAGAGGAGAAAAACAATCAAAAGCATCTCTATTGCTTCACTATGAAAGAAAATAAGTTACGGATTTGAGCACAAATATTTGTATTGTATCTTCCAGCTGTGTCTTGTTGCTTTGTGCTCCTTGTAACCTTCACCAGAAATGACCACCACAGTTAACAACAATCTCTTAACCCACTGCAAATACAAACTGGATGCAAAAAAGTACAGGAAGACATCAGAGCAGCAACATCACTGTGACAGAAAATGAAATATTCTTACCACTGGAGATGAGATTCGACAGCCGGGACAGTCACAGATTGGAGGGTGCACCTGTAAGATTCCTTTGGACATAAGAGTCTTGAGACTTTTTCCTGGAAAACAAACAAGAGAGACACATTCAGTGGATTTGCACCGGCCAAGTTCGCTCTCGTCTCCGGGACAGGTGTTATAAACTTGCATTTGTCTTGAGCTCATCATCTCAGGGTGAGAATTTGGTTAAAAAATGATCTAATAACCACAGAGCACAAGTGAAGGAGTCAGTACCTGCGGACAAACTTATCCCTCTGTGATATAATGAAGCCTAATTGTAGCTAAAGTCCAGTGTGCTGATCCAGAGAGACAGAAGCCTACTGTCATCTGTCTATAAGAATCGGTATATCAAACTATAAGGCTATCATTTTTGACCTGGGGGCGACACCCTCCCTCCCTCCCCCCCCACACACACACGTCCTAATGCGTGTCAGTTCTGCCTGAGTAACCTTGCGTGTGCGTGAGTGTGCGTGGAGAGGGCGCACGCACCACGCTAATTACTGCCTAAAAATGCTGTGCTATAAATGTCAACATAAAGAAAATGTAAAAAAAAAAAAAATACCGGAACAACACCACTGCTGAGGAGCCTGCTTCACCAAAATGTCACCCAAACACGTCTGAAACAGCAGCTGATGGCTTCACATTCAGCTGAAAAAATTAAGAATTGACTGCAAAAACACGCGCAGGAGACGCTTGGCTGTGATGTAAAGTCATGATCCGAGTCTGCTCAAAGCTCACAATGCAATGCGTAAAAGTGAAAACACCCATGCACAAGTGCACCTAACGGGAATCCCACAGTGGTGATCAAAAATACACATATATACATTTTTTGAACCGTCTCACATTTAATCATCTAACTTTTCACCTCAGTCCAGCGCAGACAACTCCAGATGCCCCGGCTCTGGTGTGTGATCGCAGCCCAAACTCTGTGTCAAAGGCTCGGAGGGTATGTGGAGGATATGCGCCCTTTTCTCATCCGTCTCCTTACGCACTGACTGCTGTAACCCTTTCACTCCAAAACTCAGTACCGAACCACGAGAGCCGAGTTCGCAGCCACAGAAAGATAAATTAATTGACGCTAAAGTGTCCTGTTCTTTACGCATGAAACGTGGAGGCAAAAAGTGAAGGGCTTTTTTTGCTCTTACCTTTGTGTCTAATACTCCGTTTCCAATCTTTGGCAGTCTCTCGTCCACTGACAAACTGGAACTCATTGGGGGTGAGCCACTCGCCCCTGTATTTAATTGAGGGTCCCTTACTGCCTTGACACAGTTTATTGATATAAAGCAAAGCCTTGTTTTCCCCGCACTCCACCTCGATACATGGCTCGCCGTTGTCGAAGAAGGGCTGAAAGTCGGGGATGGAGGAGAACCGCTCGAGCATTAAGTCGTCCGTGTGATGGTGGAGGTGCTGGTGATGCAGCGCCGAGTCGTGGAGCCCCAAGTACGCGCGGTGATGGGCGAAAATGTGGTCGTAGGGCGGCGGATGCGGGGTCACCACGGGGATAGCGGTGGCATTTAAAGGGGCCAGGTATTCGGACTGGTTGAACGCAGTCAATGCCATGTCGTCTCCATCCAGCCTCTCCTTTTTGATGGCAGGCATGTTAGTGGGAGCCGAGCGCCGGTAACAAGTGAAAAGCTGCTCCGCCGATCCAACTTGAGCGTCCTCTTCGCCTGCGAGTTGGGCTGACCCAGACTTGGAGACGCGCCGCTTGTTTTTACGCAGAGTCCCCGTGTCGCCGTGAGACAGCGGTCTGGCGAAGTTGCCGGATAGATTCCCATTCAGTAGTTTCCAGCTCGCAGCCCTCTCCACCAGCCTCGCAGCTCCTACCTCCCACATTTAATCACACTCGCTCTGTTAATACCTGACATGCTGGGAAGCCCTGAGCCCCTTACATTCTGCTACCTCCGGTAATCATTACCAGTCGCAGCTACGCGTCCTGCCTCCGATTTCTTTTGATTTTTTCAGAATCAAAAATATTTTTTTATATATCCACTCAATAGATGCTATTTTTTAATGGGCTGTGCAATCTTTTAAAAAAAAACAAAGCTCATGGATTCAGCTATGGGGAGTTGTGTGGAGCACATGTGGCCAAGATAGAATTTCTCAGCCAAAAGGATAATTAAAAATAAACTGATAATCGTGCGTTTTATCCTCTTACTTAAACCATATGTCACTAATCAGACCCATAACTCATGAGGCTTAATATTCCAGAGCATTTGCGCAACATTAATACAGTTTAAAGTTTTGGAAGCAGTTGTTAGTTTTTTAAACCCTGTGCATGTCGCTGAAGTCACGCTGAAGTTCACAGACCCAGACCAAACAAGATTTGCACTCTCCGCCGCTTCTCAACTTGGCCCATTTAAACAGCGGAGGCAAGGCGAGAGGCACGCAGGCGGAGGGGGGACTGCGAGGGACGGCGCTCCGGTGCGTAAAATGGAGGCGCCGTCGTTACTGAGCATGAGGAAGTAAACCGAGTTCACATGCTCAACTGAAAGTAACAGTCACTGCAGCTCCGTAGTCATTTTTTTTTTACAGTTTCTATGATTGTTCTATATTTAAAAAGTCGACATGAAACAGGCTTACGTCAACTGACATTTCCATTACAGTGTATTTTTGGCATTAATTAACAACCCAGCAAGCAGGGGAAGTTCCCGCATGACCTACGAGTTCTGATCATGTTTGAAAGAAAACATTAGAATCTAGTGTTTCAAGAACGTTTTGAGGATATTTCTCATTTCAAATAATGATCCTGTGAGGTTAAAGGTTAGCATTTTGACATTCAGAGAACGTTTGGAGGAAGCTGTACGAATATGTTGCACGGCGACAACAAAACAAAGATGTTGTCGAGACTCCAGATGTCAGAATGTGTTTTCAGTTGATTTCATATATTTACAAAGACGGAACCTTTACATTCTGATGTTGCTGTTGAGAACGTTTGCTATAAAACGTTCCCACAGTGTTGCATGACAACAAAAGAAGGACGTTACCAATGCAGCCACAGGAAAATGTTTGAAGAACATTCTAGAGCATCTTCAAAAAACCTTACCAAGGGGAACAAAAGGGATCTTCGCGCTAAAAACATTACTAGAACTTTGCGGAACTTTCTCAGAACGTTTTTAGAACAATAAAGCTGCGAATACTTCCAAATAATCAAGAATGGTATCGGCTTACACCCACACTTCTATCATGAGTTAGGCATGAACTTTCATGTTAACAATCCAGCAAGTAGGGAACATTCCCACAACATTAGCTAACTTTACTAACAAATTCCAATGACGTTCGACAGGAAACATTTGAATCTAATGTTGAAAGAGTGTTTCAAGGATATTTTATACTTAAAATAATGTTCCTATGAGGTTAAAAGTGAACTACGACAGAACGTTTTAACATTCAGAGGATGTTTGGTAGATACTGTCTCAAGCCAACATTCAAAAAACGTTTTCAAGATGTTACCAGGGCCTTCAGAAGACATAAAATGTTCCTGTAAAGTAACAATAACAACAAACGTGGAATATTTTGCTTGCAACATTCCCACAATGTTTCTATAAACGTCCCCATATGTTGCATGATAACAAAGAAATTAGGTTCTTAATGCAACACTGAGAAAATGTTTTAAGAACATGTCTTTAGAGAACTTTATCCTGTCATTAAGTAGATCATTCTGGGAACTAAAACAAATTATCTTGCTGAGAAAATAACTTTGCAGAACTTTCTCAGAACGTTTTTAGAACAAAACAAACCTAGCTGGGAACACTGCCATAGAAGCAAGAGTGGTACTGGCTCACACAGACTTCCATTACAATCAAATCTTGTAATGAATATCATATTAACAGCCCGGCAAGCAGTGGACGTTCCCACAGCATTAGCTAACTTTACCTACAAGCTCCGATAACATTTGAAAGAAAACGTGTTAATCAGATGTTTAAAGAACATTTGTCATTTCAAATAACGTTCCTATGAGGTTAAAAGTTAGCAATTTAACATTGGGAGGATGCTGTCAGATTATGGTACATGATAACAAAAGAGGAACCAACATTCGAAAAATGTTCTCAAGACCTCAAGAGGCCTCAGAAGACGCAAAGTGTTTCATAAAACGTTCATTTACTGTGATTATATTCTGCAATATTCTGGGGACGTTGCTGCCGAGAACGTTTTCTATAAAACGTTTCCACAATGGTACATGATAACAGAGGAAAGCGGTTCTCAGTGCCACATTCAGGAACATTTCTGAAGCGTCTTTAGAGAAACTTATCCGGCCTTTAAGAGGAACATTCTAGGAACTGAAAGGAAAATTCCTGCTAAAAACATCACAAGAACTCTGCGGAACTTTCTCAGAACGTCCTCCCAAAGAGTCAAGAATGGCATGAAACAAAGTACAACTTAAGAGAAGCAAAGAACACCATTTTAAAACTCAGCGACGGACACCAGCCCCAAATAATACTTTTGCCGTTTGAGCCTCCGGTTTCTGCTGACGTACAGTTACTTGATTGCATATAATAGTAATTTTGCAGCTTTAAAATCAGACGTTCAACCCTTGAACATACACAAAGAGATGCTCTGTTGGACGGACGTCACAGGCCCGCACACTGGGCGCGCTGTGTTCTCCTCGTGTGTCTAAATTCAGCCATCTATTTGTTCCACTCCACCTACAGTGACACCATCCTGACCTCTTGCCACACAGAGCTACTCACCTGCTGCACAGTCCTGAAGAACTTAATACGTGTGCAGAGCTGCTGGTGTCAAACCGCTTTTCTGACAGGATACCTTATACTTCAACATCTCACAACTTGAAGAGGGTGTTATACTCCTAGAGCACTGTGCTTTTCTTTAGAAGTACCGCTCTGTGAAGCTTTGTGCAATAGGCGTTAACCTAACAGCAAAAACTAGCGTGTGATATTATTTCAGATACTATTAATAGGCAGATGTATAACATTTAAATGGCAAAATAGACAAGTTGGCGGAGACGTGCTTTTGAGTCTTAGACCTCAGTATGAGTCCTAAATGCAGTAACTTTCAGGAAGTAGGTTTCTTAAAGTATGTTGTTTGCATTTTTGCCCCTGTTAGACAGTAGAGGCCTGGACAAAAATTGCGGTAAAAGAAATAAGGGTATAATAAAGGTCCAACCCAACAGAAAAAACCCAATCATGGACGCTGCTGTTACGCAATATGCACCTTTGTCTTATTAGATTATGACCCAAAAATGTGCTTTTGCAGTTTAATCCTCTAAACCCCGAGCACTTTCTGGTTCAGCTCTTTTGCTCGTGCCACATTTTGACTGCAACATAAAGTCCTGCACCTCTAGAGAAACAATACAACCATGGCTAAACATTTAAAGTTGAATTTCTTTGATTATCTAATTTACAAAAACTGAAAACCCAGACAACAACGTGCACGACATCTTTCCAACTGTCCACAGATGTTACCACACTGGAAAAAAATGTGCTGCTTAAATTTTTTATTAGTTTCTATACTTGTCTCCTATGTGCCTTTTGTATACACAGCCTGCAGTTCAGCCCAGTTCAGCCAAACAGTCGCACAATTTTTGTGACGTGAACATTGGCCACAGCTAAGTCATTAATGCCTTTTTCGATGGGTTAAGAATCGCAGAATTTTCTATTTTTTACAGAATCTTGTAGCTCCAAACAGTTTATTTTTTACATTTTTTTACATTTTGCATGTAC
Organism: Dascyllus trimaculatus; assembly: GCA_024666655.1. Lineage (NCBI taxonomy): Eukaryota > Metazoa > Chordata > Actinopteri > Pomacentridae > Dascyllus > Dascyllus trimaculatus. The sequence continues at coordinate 26,311,864 of CM045452.1, forward strand.
TATAAATTGAATTTGATGAGATGTCCTGATTTTAAGCTTTGATTTGGATCTTTTTTAGCTGATAATTCAATTATTCTTTCAGTTTTAACAGTTTTTGCCTCTGATAAATGGTGCAATTTTGAACATTTTATATGGATATGTGCCTTTGAAACCTGCTGATATGTAACTTTTAATAAAGTTTAAAAGTTAGCAAACCTAAACTTTGAAACTAACCAAAACTGAATCTTCATCCATCTTCTTTGGCTTGTATTTGATTTAACTCTGGGTTTAAAAACAGGTGCAGACTGAGAAAGAGCCCATAATATGTGCAACACTGCTGCAAACCTGTTGCTTTAACTGGACTCAAACCCAGGCCTGAAACCACATTTTCTGAAAGCACTTTTTCTCCACACTGTCTGCACGGCAGGTTCCCCTGAGCTCCTGGAGCTCGTGAGCAAGACCACATCTGACCCCCATCAGTGGAGAACCACCCAGGTGGATCCACCACCGACACATGGAATAGCCATTCCAGCAGCAGAGGTGGGGTCCAAAGCGCTGTGTGTCAAGGGCTTATAAATCAGGCCAAACTGCCTCTGACACACACAGGAAGGAGGCACGCCACACCGCAGGCGGAAGCAGTGCTCGGGGAGGCCAGAGTCCACAGCTTGGCCAGAAGTGGTATAATGCCTCCAGCCAGGACAAGGCAGGCAAACACACAGCAGACAAGTAGAAAATCGCATGCCAGCTACCTCACCGAAGATGCTGATGGACCGAAGATTGACATTTTTCCCTTTTGGATCTGAGAGGCTGTGATGTCTGAGGGTAATAGAATGGAATTAGTGGCTTTGTGGATTAGAAACAGACCGAGAAAGATTTTACACTCGCAGCTACAGAAACAAAAAAAAGCTGACCTGATGTCACTTATTCAAAAGCTACCCAATACCTCTGACAGGATGAAAAATAAAATCGAAAGGCAACGTTTTTCTCGCTAAACAACGTCCCTTCCCACGTGTTGGTGACTCGCACTGACATAAATCGTGAACTGCTGACATTTATTTACAAAGCCATTTCTAGGAAGCGGAGCCCCACGTTTCAGATGAGAAGCCGTTTGATTCTCTCTTTATCAAACCAGGCTTCACCGCATCGAAATGTCTCGATGGAAACCTCGCCGATGAGCGCGTCGGCGATGGAGGATGCACCATCGGGAGAGCCCTGGTGAAACTAGTCATAAAGGGGACACCCATGCCAACGCCCACGACCTGTCCCTGATCGTGACTCATCCTCGATTGCTCATCGCGAAGGGGTTCCCCAAACTTTTACAGTGATGACAATCCAACTCTCAAATCTTCAAACATCGGTGTGGTGTTAAATGAGTGTATTTTTCCATGGGCGTGTCATTGCAAAAAAGCTCTTAATACGACGGGGGAAGCCTCGTTTAACCTTTCTACCTCCTGTAACCTTTTCTTACTTCCTTTTCTACAGTGTGGAAGAGTTTTGAAAGTCAGAAAAAATTTAAATACCACAGAAAAACCCACACCTGCTCTTCCGCCACCATGAATTTACAATGAAATCCCAACATGAAGATATCATTGCATAACAGTAAACAGGTTTACTGCTCTGTCAGTAGACATTTACTGCTGTTTATCTTGCGTCTCTTGTCCTTACATGGTGTAAATCAAAGAGCTTTAGTCTTTGGTTACATTTTAGAGCAACCTAAATAACCCAGAAAGCACAAACCCTGACAATCTTACTGTAATTGTGCACAATATTTTAGATAATTTAATGCTTCATGATGTTGATAAATCAGAATAAAGTGTTCGTTTTTTGTTTTTTGGTGTGATGTCATGACTTAAGTTACTCTTTCCTGTTAATTTCTTCTTTAGTCAGTGGTAATCTCTCAGGATGTCTTTGAACAGCCACCACAGATGCAAACTTCCTGCATTCAGCTGTTGGTTACAGATGACTAATTCCATTCGGGTAACAATGAGGCGAGCCATTTATGCAAAATGCAAAATATTGGTGGAGATATTGGTCTCTCCTGCTCTTACAGTTTCTCTCTCCGTTGCTAACTACGTGCCGGAGTGTGATTAATCTGCCGAGGCTACGATACAAAAACCCTAAATGTCTGATTCTCGGGGTCTGACACCAAATCCATCAACATTATAAAGTGAGGCATTAGCTGATTTCATGACCTGAATATCTACATCGAGAAAACTAATCTACCACCAGGGAGCCAAACAGGATTTAACACTGTCAGGTTTTAGGACGAACCTTTTGTCTTCAGGCAAGACAGTATAATTAATGCAGAGATATGCCACGACCTTTCAATGTGAGGGATGTAACGCTACACTAATGTTATGTTTAATAGATATTTTACACCGCCGCTGTGTTTTCAGTCTTTTTTTTTACCAGTTCGTGTCTGTATGACTTTCATACGATGGGTTTCATATTCATATTGCTGTAGGTACATTAGAAAAACCTTGAGTTGAATTCTTGCACGTGCTTTCATCTGTTTACACACAAGGTTACCGCCTACAACTGTCTACATATACTGAATGAAAATGGTCAAAACGCCTTGAAAACAAGTAATACAGGTTTGATTCTTGCTTTGTGAACATTTTGCCAATATGAAATGACATTGGAAACACAAGATAGGGGTGATACTAAGGGGTTATCGTTCAGTAAATTGGGGATTACATGGATGTTTGCATCATAAATAAGCATTATTACTCACAAACTGGCAAATAACCACAGTGATTGGTAGTATCATCACCATTTAAACAATAAAATGCCGGTAAAAAGTAAAAAAAAATCCCAAATGGTTAAAATGCAGTAAAAAATAAATATAACATGTTTGATTCTTGCTTTGTGAGGAATCTGTCGTTGTTGAATGACATCTTCCATGTCAGTGATACAAGATAAGGCAATACTGAGGGGTCATCGTTCAATATATTGTGGATTACATTGATGTTTGTATCATGAATAGACATTAATGTAAACAAACCAGCGATTAACTACAGCAACTGCAAGTGGAAAATTCCAATCATCACTTATTCCATTCTCAATTAAGAATTCCTCTTGGAAAAGCTGGAACCTGCAGATGTTTGGCATTTTTAGTGTTGAATTAAAGGATAAAATGTTTAATCAAGTGAGGAAACTGTCGGCAGTTTATTTTCTATTGATCTTCTAATCAATAAATCGACAAGACAATTTACCACCAACGGATAAATATGTTACTGGATGGCTACCAGCACTACAGTCTTTCACTATTGCTGAATTTTATTTAAAAAAATACAGGCCAGAATTCAAAATACAACGCAAAAATTTACACCATTCAATCCTGAAAGCAGTCCACGCTCTGCAAACCCTAAGAGATGCTTGCAGAAAATGTTCGAGGACGGTTATTTCCACCATGCAACCAAGCACAACTTTTCTCCAGCAACAGAGTGCATTTCATTTGTCCCTCCATCGTCCGGCGGGAACCCCCCTAACGCGGCCCCCGCCTCTGCGCCGTTGTTGGCAGCGGCCCCGGAGCCGCAGCGCTGCCGGCGGGGGAGAGAGGTAATAAATAACCCGGGGAGAGGAGCGGAGACCGCCGGGCGGTGCACAGTCTGACCTGACAAATACTCACTGGAAAACCATCAGAGAGCGAGAGCCCACCCCTAGCGCTTGGAGCCAGCCTTTCAGACATGAGCTGCAAAATATATAGGCCTGCCCCTGCTGGAAAAAAAGCAGAGGAAGACAGACAGAAGCGCCTCCGTCTCTCCCCTCCACCACCACCACCGCCGCCGCCGCCATCCGCATCCAGCCACCGCCGGAGACACGGCGAGAGTAATTAACTATTTAAAGCAGAGTATGAATTTCTCCTGAAAGCTCTGGCACCAAGGCCCGTCCAGCTCCAGCAAGATGGGGAAGAAGTTGGACAGAAACAAAGGAACTTGAGTTTTGCTTGAGGTGTTTAGTTAAGACTGGAAATGACTAAATCAGAGGAAACTGCAGCACAAAGTCAAGTGATTCCAGTTCCATACAAACAGGCTGACAACATGTTTGAAAAAAAACACACAATCTGTTCATTTGTCCTGTTTGTGTTTGGATAAAACGTAAAACAATTAAAGGCATTTTCCAAGGTATTCCGTCCAATGTTTGTATGTAAACAAGGGAAAAATTAAATTATTGTAAAAAACATCTGACACAGAATTTGCCAAACCTATTCTGGATTCTCGAGCCAATATTAGTTTTAAAGTGTAATTCCAATATCGATATATGAGCTGATATTGTTGATGTATATGTAAAATGAAAGGGTCATTGTTTATGAGGTTTCCAGCAATGTACTTCACAGGTATAAGCCTGCCATTGGCTGTTAATTCCAGGTGCCCTTGTCCTTATTTTAAGCTATCTACATCATACAGTTTTCAGTATCCCTGTCACCAAGAGAAACAACAACCTCCCATACTGAAAATTTTCAAGATTACGCGTGCAGTAAGGTGCCTCTGCTGGTTTTTGTTCAATCGATTGAAAGTTCGCGTCTCCATTCATGCAACCACCAAAGCTGCATCCTTCGCTTGGCTCCGCTCAAGACAGTTGTGAAATACAAACAAACAAGAGCATTTTTATCCTCCAGAGATGAATGATATGACATTTCCATACAGCTAAACTGTATTTTGTTTAGAAATAAGCGTAATTTCTGACCTGTCAAGTGGTGAAAAAGGTGGCCAGTTTGAAAAAATAATGGAAAAAGTCACAGGTAGAAGGCATTAGGGATGGATGAAGGCATAAACCAGCAACTAGACGTTCATCCAGAAGGCCAGAGTTCCATCAGTTTTGTTTTCTGTCATTCTGGTTAGGTTTAAGCACAAAAAATAAGTGGTTAGTTCAACGAAAATATCTTTACTAGACACTTTTGCATGTTAGAAAGCTTGGTTAAGGTTAAGCACCAAAAAGACTTGGTTAGGGTTTGGAAAAATGTCATGATTTGGTGTAAATTATGACACTTTTACTACATGTTTGAAACATCTCCTCCATTTGCTCCTCCACTGTTACCAGGGCGACAAGTCCCATCCAGTCTAATATATGATTGGTTGACTGAGGAGGATCAACAGCGAAGTCGTAAAACCAGTGGCAAAGATGCATGGATTAGGAACATATTCATGACACATTATAAACAAACGTAATCTGGCAGACAAAATGCAGTTAAGCTGTGTAGAAGCATAATTTTGTGAAGACTGGGTTGGAGAACTTACTATGATGACAGCGCATGACTCCGCACCACCGTCTGCTCAGCTGTGACACATGCTCTGCTACATGTGCTGCTGACAATGTTGTAAACAATGGAGCTGGAGTCGCTCTGCTGGATAAATTATGCAGTGACGCAGTTTCCCTTTCTCTGTTATGTTCTGTAAAATAAAGTTTTCATATCAGCGTATACTGGACTCCCAACACATACATGGACACCAACATACACCAATCAGGCATGACATTATGACCACCTATCTACTACTGTGTTGGTCCCCCTTATGTGCTCAAACATGCACCATTGGACATGGACTAGAGGACCTCTCAGGGTGTCCTATGGGGTCTGGAACCAGGACACTGCCACTGGATCCTTTGGGTACTCTGACTTGTGCAGTGGGGCCTCTGTCAATCCAAATTGTTCCACTGCATCCTGTTGATGCTTGATCACAATGGGGTGTAGGAAGTTTGGAGGTCAAATCAACATGTTGGGCCATTGTCATGTTAACATGTTCCTGATTGTTGGATGTTGTTTCCATGTGGTGGGTGCATTTTCCTGCAGGGGTAGACCAGTGATATTTGGGATTTCCATTTGCATGAGGGAGTGTTTTTGTTGTGGGACAATGTTTATTTGGGTGTCTAAGTCTCATCAACACGGATGTTAAAATCCAAGGTTTTCCATCAGAACAGCACATAGTACCAATATGATCAATGTTATTCACTTCACCTGTCAGTGGTCAGAATGTTGTGGCTGATCGGTATATACTTCAAGAGATATGGACATCCAAAAGTGGCATCTCATTCAACTTCCAACTGGCGAGAGACTTGAAAATTTCCGTTGGGTGAAAAATTACGAAAATGTTGGAATTTCAGCTGAAGAACTGGCAGATGTCAGATTCAGAAGCCAAAGACGATTCCTACAGAGCTTCAACAGATTTCTGGTGATCAGAAGTCTGATCAACATGGATGTTAAAATCCAAGGTTTTCCATCAGAACAGCACATAGTACCAATATGATCAATGTTATTCACTTCACCTGTCAGTGGTCAGAATGTTGTGGCTGATGGGTGTTTATATATATGACAGGCCATTATCAGTCAATAATATCAGCCAACCAATATAGTGGTCGGACTATACTTGAGAGCCTGCTTTTATTATCAGACATATTAACAATATAGCAACATACCTGCCATGTGCACCAATAAAATAACTTGAATAAAGTTCAACCTGATCATATGAATGATGCATTGTGCTTTATTTTATTTCACAGTCAAATAATAACATGCTTCCTCCTCCATTCTATCCCTTTCCTCATTACAGCCATGCTTGTTTAGCTTGTAAAGTACTTTACCAAATCATATTCTGAAGCACATCCTGACCGGACATTTTACGTAGTTATACAGAGTTTAGATCTGGTCAGTTTACTACACACCAAATTTTAGAGTATTTGGACACATTTTCTGGGAGATCTTTGGCAGTCATTTGGCAGCATGTAATTAAATTTCTTTATCGTACTTAGATTAATGAGATGTCTGTTTTCAAGGATCAAGTCCAACCATAAATTATCTTAATAACCCTCTTTGCTTCTTAAAATACAGCACAATTTTGAAACGTGTCACCAGCTTACGTAAAGTGTTGACTAGATTTGAGAGAAACTCAACACGGGGTTACAACAAAGTCTCCCATAGAGTGCAATGATACTGAATCAACCAATTCTCTGATAAAAAATAAATGTGCCAATATCTCACACAGTCTCTTGTTATATATATTTTAATGTGTGGATCTAGAACCTATTGTGTATATACTTCATGCATCAGTCCATCCATTTGAATATTCATCAAGGTTGGACCAATAAATTATGGATAAACAGACCCGTACGGATACTTATCCATCTATCCATGATGTAGATAGAAAGACACATAGATGCTCACACATATCTATTCATCCATCACCTATAATGGATGGAAAGACATAATTAGATAGATAATATCCATATAAATATCTATCCATGTATTGTTCTTCACATTCTTGAGAGATGGAGGGGCCGATAATGGATGGAAATATGTGTGGATATCAACCAATCATAGACGTATCAATAAACAGTGTTATATACGCTGCTGTGAGTGTTGGTAGCTGTGCACTTGTTGTTTCTCCATGGACAGCAAGGTGAAGCAGAAAAGAAAACATTTTGTATCAGTCAGCAGCAGGGACGACAAGTGGGTTTGCAGCTACCACCAAGAGAAGAAACAATAGTTTGTACAGTGGATGAACGTTCAGTTACCAAAACTGTTCTATGCTAATTGGGTCAGGAGCACCAGGGGCACCTTTTCTTCAACAACCTGCAGGTATAAGCCTGCCACTGGCTGCTAATTTCAGGTGCCTTTGTCCTTATTTTAAGCTATCTACATCATACAGTTTTCAATATCCCCGTCGTCAAGGGAAACAACAACCTCCCACACTGTAGATTTAAAGTTTTCAAGATTACTTGTGCAGTAAGGTGGCTCTGCTAGTTTTTGTTTGGTGGATTCAAGCATCACTAGGTTGAGTGAACGCCAAAGCTGCACCCGTCGCTAAAAAGGAGCTCCTTTTCTTCAACATTCACGTGGTTCTGCATCGGCCGCAACACAATTGTTGATCCCCCACTCACTGCTCTCACTATTTTCGGCGCCCTGCGACTCCTTCCTCTACCCCAAAATAAAATTCAAGCTGAAGGGTCGCCATTTTGACACAGTTCAAGAGGTTCAACGCTCAGTGGAGACGGTGCTTGACATGTTTACATGAGAAGAGGAGCACTTGGTACAACGTATCACTGCACAAGGAGACTACTTGGACAGGGATGATAGCCAAATTTAAATCAGGTATGATTAGATATTTCTTCTAGGCATGGTCTTGTAACTTTTCAATTAACTCCAGTAATGGTTACATAATGCCAGGGTTGCATGGAAAATTTAAAATTCCCAAACTTTAATCCATGAGGCTACAGATGTAGAATCATGGGTTGACTACAGCATAATTTAAGTGTTACCTGTAGTTCGTAATCTTCAGTGTTGTTCTGATTCTCAATTTAAAATTAGTTCATCCAAATGACAAATTGGCACATTTTTGCACCTGCCTAGTGGTACAAAGATTTGCCATCAGTTGTGTTTTTGTTTCAACAGGTTTCAGGATATCTGTTCCTGAGACAGCTACATTATTCACCATCTAAACTTCAAAACAAAGTCTTCATGCAAAATAGATCTGCAACTACAACACCGGTTCCAGGTTGTTTTGAAGTTACCTCTGTCCACAATAAAGCCGCAACTACAAGACTTCAACCTCTTTTCAGTTGGCACACAGCAAAACTGTAAATCACAGCCAACTGGTAAGAAGTCGAACTGACAGCCACCTGTTCAAATGATCATTTTATTGTTGGGATGCCAACATAAATACAGACTCAAGAACTACCTTGCATCAAAGGGTTATAAAACCATGTTAAAAATGCGTGATCGCAGAAGAAGTTGGAGACAACAGAAAGTTGTCTTCCTAAGTCTGGGTGGGCTGCAGTCCCGGCAGACTGCAGCCCGTCTTACTGCACTAACGTCCAGATGTTGTAGAGCAGCAAGGTGGAAAGTGGGACAGATGATGTCCCATAAAACCAGCACGGTTTGGCAGTATTTTCAGCGAGAAATTTTTAAATAAGGTTGTATGTATGCGACGCCAGAATAAACTGCCGTATAACCACTGGACCTGAAGCAATGCGCAACCACATCCAGTAAAGACATGTAGCCGAAGCGAGGTGCTTTAAATGATAATTGTTTGAGAGCTGTTGTCATGTTTTGGCAAGTAAACATATACAAGATAAAATACAAAATATGGCAAAAAAAAAACCTAAATATATTAAAAACAGTATAACAATTGTAAACAATGGTAAAAAAAAGACAACAGATAGAAAACAAAACACGATAAAGTTAGAAATTATGTAAATAAAAGTAAAAAATTAATAACCGTACAGGCAGTTTAGCCCAGCCTTTATAATAAAACTGATTACTTAAAGGCAGTGGAATAAAGGACTGTCTATGGTTACTGAAGGATGTAGTTAACTATTTCAAGTGGCCCTTAAAAAGGTACACACAGGATTTTTGGGGGTTTAATTCTGCTCAATTTTTGACAGTCTTACTTCTTGTTTAGCCATCCAGTATATAATGGTCTGGCTACACCTGCAAATAAAAACAAAACAACTCCGGCATGTTTGAATTTCTTTCAACCAATCACAGTCATCGTGGGTGGGGCTTAAATGAAGCACGTGGCTTTGGTGTTTGCTTAAAATAGTAACAGGTGGAACATTTGCATGGACGGATATGAGCACTGTTGATCAAACACTCAAAATTAATAATCCGAGCGAAGAACTCCAACTTTTAGACCAGTCTAGATTAAAATGTCTATTAAGTCAAGGAACATCCCTGTCGACTAGCAGCACTTTCAAGGCCGCTGTGCTATTGTGGTTAAATCTCTACTTTATCATGACAACATCATGTGTCCATCAAGCCATATGTGAAGTGTGGATATCATTTTTATCCTTAATGTACTTTCCTATTTCTTGTCTTAATACGCTTCATTTGTATCCTGCTGCTGTAACATGTGAATTTCCCCAGTGAGGGATCAATTAGAGTTTTCTTATCTTATCATCTGACTTATGTAAATGCAAGTTGAGCACAACACTTCCGCTGTTTATTCAACTAGAATTGCACATAAAATTTATTATCAAGAGCTAATTATATTATATTATATTAAGCATATTGACTATGTAAATGGTTGTAAAATGGTTTGCACTTAAAATAGCTCTGTAAATTTAGCTAGGTTTCTCAGTCGCCCTTTCACACACATTCACACACCGGTGGCCATGCAGGGCTCTCAACCACCATGGGAGCAGCTTAGGGACACTCCGTGGAGCCAGGGATCGAACTGCCAACCTCACGATTAGCGGCGAACCCGCTCAGCCACCTGAGCCAGGGTGAGTTCGTTGGGCTTCCAAACCGCAGACGACCTACAGCTCAACCCTGGATGTCTCCTGTGTCGACACAAATGCTGCACCTGAGCCGCCGCCGCCGCTCTGCTAACATGCTACGCTTTTTGAAACGGGGAGGAAAAGATGCACATAAAACTAACCAGCTTAACGTGGATGTGATCAGATTTCTGCCACCACACTGACAAAATGGAGGTAAATGGAACAACACCATCCCTTTCTGCAATTAGTGTCCCTGTCATTCTTGTTTATGCACATAATAAACTGTCCTTGGTTTAACTGGAACTATTATTTTGGTATTTCAATGAATACTTTCAGTTATCTGGTGTAAAATTTTCAAAATAAGAGCTCGGAACACCCAAAGCAACCATCGATCCACTTCCACTGTAATATAGCGAAAACAGAATTCACTTACTACGCAAAGATGTCGAAATAGATGTGATTCTGAGAGACACTAAGCTGTTTCCACAAATGACTTAACCCAATTATCAGATATCTGGGCCATAATGACAATTATTTCACACTTCTAGCCTTCAACCAGTTTGATTTTTATTCATGCTTCCTATTTTCATCTTTCTCTGCTCCTTATAGTTCTGATTTCTGCACATTTTCATACAAGCAGCGTAGAAAATGCTCAACAACACTTCTTACTTCAGGTCAACTTTCTGTTGTAGTTGCTCTTGTTGGATGTATTTGCTCCTTTAATATGGTGCTACCTCTGCTGACTCATTTTCATTTTATCTTGACATGAAACTTTTCAGGGGTCCTGGAGGGAGTTTTGGCTCTTGTAAGTTGGAATTTGTGGAATTTAATATCAGAAGCCATCTCGGGGGAAACAGTCTCTGGGCCTTGAGTGTTAGCAAACACGGAGAAACATCACGTGTAAGAAGGTGGAAAAATATGGATCAAAGTGCTGAATTTCTGACAAGAATCTTTGCAAAGCACTAAATTTGGCTTTTCAGCACCATCCATCTGGTGCTGGTGCTAAACAGTGCAGCATAATTAAAAACATTTTTTGTCAGTGTGTGTTTGTAATTGCTCACCAGGCAGCGTCTCTGCTGTGTGTGTGAGTGTGTGCTTGCTGAACACCAGCCCCTTTTTCAATATTGTAAGTCAAGCTACTCCTTCATTTTAGGTTTTAAAACATTTTTCACAGTGTATGGCCCCGTAAACACACAGAGACCTCTCTGCTATTTTTGCGGCGTAACCTAGGCCTTAAGCTAAATCTTCACCCAAATGCTCGTCCAAAAAACTGGCCCAAAATAAGTTTTAAAACTGAGCTAGTGTGGGACCAATACAGTCCTTCAGAGTTGGCAAGCAGGCAGAGTAACATTAAACCCGAGGGGAGGGGGAGGGTTGAGGAGGAGGGGGGGGTTTATGCTGTCGTGCCGGCGCCCTTGGCCTCCCCCAGTGGATCTGGGGGGTCAGGCGGCTGTCTGTGATCCCACACAGCGGCTCTTCCACATGGGATTTATTTTCTTGCTGGATGGGCAGGCAGGCGGCCCAAGAGGATTCTCATTTTAGACCAGCGTCTGTAGCTGTCAACGCCAGCCGACAGAGGCGAGCGGACACCCGACCCCGAGTATCCTCCCTCAACACTCCCCTTTGGACTCCCTCCCCCTCCTACCCCCTCCTATTCCCTGTTCACACACAAACACACTGCACACACACACACACACACACGAAGAAACTAATGATTTCACTGCCTCTCATTTTGCCTAAACGAAACTTTCGCTCACATTATAATGTGGCTGGAAATTATGAAATTAAAAATTCAACATCATTGTTTATTCAGTTTTGCATTCTAGAGCCATTTTGCAGTTTAGGAGTCCTTATCTTTGATTATAAAGCTCGGTGGTGAACTCCAAGCTTCAACGAGCAATGAGCCAGGTCTATCTAGCAAAAAATGCACAGCGTCTCCCCTTCCTCCCAAGCGCCGTTAATAATTTGTGCAGTAAAAGATAGCGTGCCTCTCTGAGTTTGTGGGAGTTATTGGCACAGTATTCCCCACCATATTTGTGCGAGGCAGTGATAGGAACATAAATTATTTCTTATCTCTTCCGCAATCCATTTTTCAAAGGGCTCACTCTGTGTTTGAAGGGTAGCAGCGCCAGCAGCCAAAGCCCAGATAGTCGGCTACATTAGCCTTCCAGAGATCCGACTTAGTGATTTCACACAATGCAATAAGAACAGAACTCATTGATATGGGCAGTGCCATATATGACCACAATTTAATACCAAATTAGGCCCCTGGAGCTCAACAAAAGATCAAAACAATGGCCAGCATTAGCACCACTACAAAGGCAGACATTGTTGTGAGATTATAAAGTTAAACGCGTAGCAGCATAACTGAGGAGCTAAGTGGAGCTAAGCTTGAATGCTAATGTTCTGGATATATTCTACACAATTTAGTGGTGAACCAAAGTGACCACTGTGTTGCAAACTAGCATTTGAAGGAATTTTTAAATTATTATGTCTTGTTTGTTTAAAAATTGGGGAGAAAATGCTTTTTTTTGTAGCTTTTGGTAATAAAACTATTCGTGCAATTAGAAATGTTTTCGAAAATCCATCTTCCAATTAAAATGAACTGCAGAATAAATCAAGTAAAAACCGTCTGAATTTGGAAAACGGCAACAGGGTCAGCCTTCTGCATTGTGAAGTCCTTTAAAACCACACAAGCCCCTTTTCCACCCTTTTGGAGGCTAACCAGAGGTCAGGAGGTTTTAGCTCGGTTGAAAACATGCAAAAAGCAAGAAAAGTTTTTGGAGAAAAGCGAATAAGTCAAACAGACTTGCCCCGGGAACACCGCTCTGGAAGTGGACATTCAAACCGCGTTATTTTTTGGAACACTTCACAAGCGGGATCAGCTATCAGTCTCCGCAATTTAGATGTATTCGAGAGTTCAGGCTGATCTGCAGAGACAAAATGACAAATGATAAATATCAAACCCTCCTCTGCAAAGCATTAATGTCTGCTTGCGAAGAATAAACCCTAGCTCTCCCAGCTACTATTGATTTTTTTTTCCCTGTGTGATGTGAAACCAGCAATCAGCACTGCGGTTCGAAATAGCCCTGAAACTGGAGCCGAGACGTCAATGAGTCGCCAACACATTTCAATTAGCGAGCCGCCCAGGCCGATCTCTCCCCCGGGGCACAAAGCACAGAGGGTCGGCTACACCCAGCCCGAGTCCACATATGGCCCTGTATTGGCTCAAATGAATCTGATAAGACACTGGGGGAGAATTATGCATGCCAAAGCGAGCTATTTGTCTATTTCTAGATGCATTCGCGAAGCACAAAATACAAACTTAAGTATTTGCAAGTCAACTAAAGCCTCTGAAGGCCTCCAAACAGTGTGGTTTGTTTGACAAGGGTTGCTTCCAATGGAAAGATGCAGACGGAGCAGCGGGACAAGGCTGCAATATGAGCCAGTAGCGGCTCACATGACATGGTTTTCAGATGCAAAATAATGGCCTATCAGCTGTTTATTTATTTGAGCAGCCCATCCAAGAAAGTAGTTTTCACTATTTGCTCCACTGCAAAACTATTTAACACCCAGAGGAGGGGGGATGATTTGAAGCTTCATGTTCTGTACTTGTGCAAATTTTGGTTTTATAAAACTGTTATGAAGAACTGACAACTGAATGTAAGGATATCTTACATCTGAAGGGCTGGATTTAGTTTTGCTGAACAGATTTGTATCCGATCAAATAACCTACACGGCAAAACACAAGTTAAAGGACAGAGGTTTGGAAAAGGTAAAAATGATTCAATATTGTTGCTTAAAATTTTTAAAAAATAAATGAAGAGGGGGAGCTTTTGCAGGAAAGTACTTTTTAGCATCATATTTAACAAGCCAACGTGTTTTTCGTTGCCACCGTACTTCACTTTTTACTGATGAAGTTATAATGACGAGCTTAGTAAGATCAATACCTGAGCAAATTATTGTTACGGGCAGTTTCCTTCCTGTCAGAAAACCAACATTATGACAATATAACAGTGTATTAGCGCAAATGCTAATGCTGTTTTAAAGGGACGTCTTATTGCCGGTGCTTTCTGAGACTGAAATGAGTGTCGGTGAATCTTTTAGCAGAAAGCTCCTGATCGAAATCCTCGACTATTTCGTTTAAGCTGCTTGTGTTCAGACAGAATTAGAGAACTTCGGCTTCTTATGTTAAATTAAAAAGGTAATTTGTATGGATTTCTCTGTTAGCTATCCGTAGCATATCTGCCTTGGTATCGAAAGATTTTAAATAGTACTCAAAAGTAAGACAAGACAACAGGATGGAAAGATGTTTTAGTGTGTTTGCCAGGCTGCTCTGTCTCGAACACTGCCATGTTGTTTGGTTCTCTGACAGCTCTCATCAGCAGCAGCAGCAGCCTGGTGCTGGCATTGTGTGTGCATGCATGCGTGTTTGCGTGTGCGTACGTGCTGTACATTCTCCACCGAGGGGCCAGGGGGTTACGGTGGAGCCACAGGGCCACCGCGACAACTCGCCGCCCCCCCACCCGCCCCGCTCTCACAGCTCCCCCCCCGTACCCCTCTGGCCTTTTGCTCCTCGCCTGGCTGGCAGCCCTGCATCAGGCAGACACACACAGGCTCTGCCCCCCCACCAACCCCGACCAGAACACACACACAACGCTCGCTCAACCACCCCCCGCTCTGGGTCGATCGATACAGCTCTTCGCCTTTCATCTGACCAGAGCTTTGGAGGAGCTGCGCTTCCTGAAGAAAACCCAATACAGCACTCCCTCTCAGGGTAGCTTATTCTGTGTGTGTGTGTGTGCGTGTGTCTCCGTGTGTGTGTGTGTGTATGTGTGTATGTGTGCATGTGCGATGCTTGTCGACATGTTCATGTGTTTGTGAATGAGAGCGTGTGGGTGTGAGAGGCAGAAAAGGAAAGGTTTTGTGTGCACTGGCCGGCACAGTGATAAATCAACTACAAGAAAAAGATAAATATAGGCTGTTTGATTTGATGGGTATGAAAGACATATGACCGCTGACTAAAATATATAAACAGGTTTGAAGTGATGTTTAACTGGAACGAGTGGCGGGATCTGATAATACATCCGATCAGGACAACATGCCCTGAATCACAGAAAATCCTCATTTTACGGGGTCACTTTCTCCTGAATGTCATCAAAATATGAATACCTTAAAGCTGCGGCAGGTGAAATTAGTTCTACCTGAGCTGACACACAAGTCTGTGAGGGAAAAGTTCAGTCTTAGCAGAAGATCCTCATAAATACTTCAGAAGCAGAGGAAGCAACATTCTTTTCTCTCTCTCTCTCAATTTCTCCTCTACTTATCCAACAGCTTCCTGTGCTGTTTGGGGATTGAGAGTCTTAGCTATCACTCTCTCTTCTCTGCTTATCCTTTAGATTCCTGTATTTTTGGGAAAACTTAAGTTTCGGTGTGGAAAAGGGAGAGACTGAACTTCGTCACTCGGCATCCAGGTGTGAAACGAGGGAGACTGCTGAGGTCGCGCAAAGGTCAGGCGAAAAACACCACCTCCCGTGACAAAAACATATCACATGTGGACAGCTGGCACGTTATCACAGGTTTAGGTCTTCGCGGGTCTAAAAATTCGGAACAGGACAAGATAAGTCAAGGCAGAATCTGAAAAATAAACTCAGAATTCAACAACCTGATGCAACTGGGAACTGAACGTGCAAAAACTTGTGATTAACTGGACTTCTGTTTGGGTCAGACTTTGGGTCGAAGAATAAGAAAAAGATAAATACTGAGCACCAGCTGATGCACTGCTCGAGTGTGTTACAGCCATTGTGTTTGTTGTAAGTCTGCCCCATAATGGGATAACCAATAATCACCAGCAAGACATGTCATCAACGCCAATAACAAAATGGTTTGATAGTTTTAATAAGACGTATTAAACACAAACTGCCACCAAAGCACAAAACGAAAACGCAAAGTTTAGTTTGAGGAACAAACCCCAAGCATGCTTCGTCCTTTGATAATGGAGCACCGCTTTCCACCTAAGTATCTGTGCAGGTCTCCAGAGGCATGCTGGTCCGCGACCTCCTGGGCCTCTCGTCACCCCTGTCCGCCTCCGCAGACCTCCCCTGGTGAACGCTACAATTGGCAGGGACCTTTGTAGTCTAAGAAACACTCACGACCTTGCGTCCCCCGCCTCCTCCCCCCTAAGCGACACTCTCCTGGTGGCCTTCTCAAAGGGCTGATGGACTTGATGTCGAGGTTTGTGCAGAGGCCAGTGTGGGGTCCCCCTCTAATGACACCAGGGCTTTGCTTGCTTCCTTATTTAATGGCATCAAGGTGAGAGCATTGTTCTATCCTTATTTACTGCTATGGGTGTAAATTTATTTATTCACATGTGATTTTGATGCGTTGTCATTAGAAATATTACTGGTACACCCTGATAAAAAGAGTACAGAGGTTACACTCAAAATAAACGATTGTTTTTAAAAATAGGTCTTTCAAAAGTATCTGTCATTATCAATAACAACTGTTTTTTGGGTTTTTTTCTATATTGTCCAGCCTTAATCTGTTATCTATCTCTGCCAACAGTAGTTGGAACATCCCTGCGTTAAAGTAAATATAACTGTCTTGTAACCTGTAACATTCACGACTTTCCAGAACTTACTTTATTTGTGCATTACGGGTGTTGCAATTCACTCTTTTCTGAATTTGAGCACTGGAATTATATTCTTTAGTGGTACATAACAAAGACTTCATGAAGTATAATGATCTTTACTGGGAATCGCTCACACCAGTAAAACAAAACATTTGCAGGCGTTTCCATGTCAGTAAAACCACCTGACCAAAACAAAACTAACCAGCATGGGTGCGCAATCTGATCTTATATTGTGGATGATCTTAATTTGACAAGTGATCTGCTTTTCAGAGGAATTACACAGATGAATTTCAGGCACGGCCCCACAGAGGTTTGATAAGATGATAAGAACTGAGAATTTAAAAAAACAACAACACTTCTTGTGAGGTATACTTCTGTTGATTGATACTCAAGCAGTTGACACTAAAATAACTGGAAACGCATAGATTTCTGTGAAATAAAATAACAGGCCAACTCTGAGCCGAGAAAAAAACTCATATTAGGTCAGTATATAAGTAAATAACAGCAATGCCCAAAATTTCCTGCTCTACCTGAACAAAGCAAGAGCATAACTGGATGTGACACCATCAGGACGACACTCGCAAAATTATTATTCTCTGGATACCAGCACAATGACCGAATATTCGGCCCTGCTTGTTACCTTTGTTATTATGTAAACACAGCCTGCAGTTCAACCCAGTTTAACAAAGTGTGCAGAACTTTTTGTTTTATAGAAAATCTGGTTGGAGCAAATGTTTTATTTTAGGCAAATTTTAAATTCAGACATGTAGAAGATAATGATAATGATAAAATTGAACTATTTAAGCTAAGATTTGGTTAAATTTCCTAACAAAATGGCTCATCACAGATGATTAGTTCAGGGACTGATGGAAAGTTG
This sequence comes from Dascyllus trimaculatus, assembly GCA_024666655.1. Lineage (NCBI taxonomy): Eukaryota > Metazoa > Chordata > Actinopteri > Pomacentridae > Dascyllus > Dascyllus trimaculatus. The sequence continues at coordinate 26,329,563 of CM045452.1, forward strand.
AAACTCTGACATTTCTTTCTGTTTTAAGTGTAATTTTTAGATCTGAATCAACATATCAGAGTGTAGCAACAAATCTAACACAACATTTGATCTACGGTTTGATGTACACAGAACATTTTAGTACAAATAAAAGCAAAATGCAACTCACTCAAAGTGCAAAAACAAGTTATTCTGAGGTTTTTATGACAATTTTTAGCTTTTGCTGTGAACTGCAAATAATAAATCTTTAAGGTTATAATCAAATAACTATAATGCGAACTCTTAGCTATATTAGGAAATTAACCAAAGAAAACAAAAAATATTACTTTTCACCTTAGCTGGCCACAAATCCCAATTCCTGAAATTACAGAAATGGTGTTGAACGCTGCCATTAAACTGCAGCCTACAAGCCGAAGGAAAAACTTATTTCATTATAGTGTAAAAAGAATGTTGGTGTTTTTTATTCACCTACTTGGCTTATTTTGTCTTTTTTAGGTAGCTCTTAAATCAGAAAAGACCATCCCACAAACTGATTGGGCTACCCTTGAGAAGAAGCTGCAGAGCATCTGAGTACAAACAATAATTTATTAATGCTTATTAACATTCAGAACGGAAGGCTTGATGGGTTGTTGTAAAGTAGGAAACCCCACAAGCATTAATTACTCACGATTTTACTCGAGCGAATGTGAGTCTGTCGTTAAAAAAAAGGTTCTCAGTCTAAGTCCTCTGTAGTCACCTCTCAGAAGGGTTTAAGAAACACAAACACAAAGCCACCTACACTGGCAGGAGATAGTCAAGTCACAGCAAAAAGTTTGTAAATGTATTAGAAAAACTTAATACCAGACCACTATATAGTATGTGGCCCCAAAAAGTTTTCAAGTGGACTGATGCGTGAAAGTTCCCAAGTCGAAGGCTCTTCCATTCTTTCCATTGTGTTGACAGAGAATGAATGCAATAAAAAATTGATAGAAGCTCATGAAATGTTATACTCAGCAATGGGTTCAGAGTTTGCTGACCAGTCTGGCTCTAAGAACAGAATCAACCCTTACTGAAATCCAGAATTCTTTGAAAAATGCCCTTCCATTTTGCTGGAAAAAGGTGGGATCCATTGTTATACAGGTACATGCAGATGCTTTCACACCACCCACCCATCAAAGAAGCTGTCAGGATGTTGTCTGAACAGATGTTTAGTCTGCTCAGAACAGCGCACCGTCTTCTGTTTTTGCTGGCACTCTGAGTCCAATGGCTTTCCACAGAAGCACCGCTGCCTCGGTCGCTGCCGCTGCCACCCCCAGCCTGGCCCACACAAACACAAGCCTTTGAGCCACAGCGTCAGAGGGTGAAGGAGCAGAGTAGGGGACACCAGCTGGAGGCAAGCGAGTTGCTGCCAGATCCACAGGGCCGCGGACGGTGCAGTATAAACAAGACTGAGCATGGCCACCAGGGATTGGTACATTATCCCAGTGGAAACGTCTGGCCCTGGATGACTCAGCTCCGACACGGCACAAGAGGACTGGAGAGACGTTCCTGTGTCCCAAACAGTTTCCAGACTATCCAAAATAGGCCTGTTGATCCCAGCCTGATGGTAACCAAATGTCAAGCGAAGGATGAGGGTTTGTTGGTTATAACGTAACTTCCCAGTGAGGACAGAAAACTTCCAAAGTTGCGCTCTGCCCTGCAGCACACAACCAGAGAACAGACATACGAGGGTACTTCAAAAAGTCCTCATCTGGAAGCAAGGGGCATAACTCCCATTCTGGGTCATAACTGTATACTATAAAGGCTTATATCACTGTCCACAAGAACTCAAATGTTTGACACAATTAAAGAAAAACAGAAAGGAAAGCTTTGAGCTGGCGTGCCCGTCCACACAGCACAGGTGGCAGAAGCAGCCAAATGTGGCTTTGAACTATTGCTCCATGCACTCACCGTCTGACTTCTGTTTCCTAAAATGAAAATCCCACTTGTGTGGTCGCCATTTTGGAATTGATGATTAGGTCATGCATGCTGCTGAGGAGTATCTAGAAGCTCAACATGTGACCTGCTTTCGAAAAAGGGACAGGAGACAATCTTGAAAAGTAATGCAAGAACAATCTTTCTCCTGTGACATTTTCTTTGATGAGGCCGAGACCTTTTTGGAGCACCCTCGTATACTGTGGGTATCTTGTAGCTACTAAGCAGGTTTTATTTTATTTATTCTGTATATGGGTCGTTCCACCTCAGTTCACCAAATTTCTTAAAAAGTTCACACCTGACCATCTCAGATTTGTCAGGGTTTTTCTGTGCATATATATGTTATAAATTAAAATGTCTACAATCTGGGCTCATAGGACTTTTGCGCCGTTTCTCTTTGCGCCAATCTGTGGATCAATTTTTGAAGTGTCACAACTTGAGAAATAATGTAGCTAAAGTCCTTAAATTTTTCAAGCTCATTGATATGTACATATGGTCCTTAATGTTGCAACCCTGCAGTACAAACCAATCATATGATGGTGCAAAAGAAAACAGATCTTGATAAACAAAATCAAAAACAAGTTAAAATATATATGTCTGACATATACATATGATTGCTTATGGTAATCCTTTTCATAAAATCATTTGAAGGCCTATTAGATAGAAAGCCCTCTTTTAGCCCCGTAACAAAAGTATAGAACTCTTCCAGTTGGGACTGCTTTCAGAGTGGTACCACCTATCACCTAAATGCATAAAGCATGCCTCTGACTGGCACCTTACTCTGAATTTTTAAAAGCTCCCATTGGTGACAATCACAGGGAGAAAAACATCTGCCTCTCAGGGTGAAAAATTAAGGTTGTGGTTGGTGGAGTATCAAAATTAAAGTGACATTTTTGGACCAAAGTTGCACCATCATATTACTGGTTTGTATTATTCTGTCAAAGCAGGGTTGCACCATTGAAGACCGTGTGTACATAACAACGAGCCTACCAAAATTTCTGGACTCTAGGTACATTATTTTCCAACTTATGGCACTTCAAACATTACTCCACAGATTGGCACGTAGAAAAAAGCACGAAACTTGACATGACCCCACCTTCTTTCAGAATTTTTGACTCAAAAACTAATGCTACATATGAGCCCAGAATTTCACCATGGTCAACTCAATCAATGTTCACCACTTTAAAAGCAATCAAGCCAAATTGAAGATGGTCAGGCATGGGGCATTTGACCCTTATGTTTCTCAAGGTCAGATTAGAGAAAATGTAATCACATCATACTGGGATAACTTCAGTGTTGCTATTGTAAAAAAAACACCTGAAGAAAGGCAGAACTTTCATGGATTTTTCCCAAGGAACGTCTGCTCAGAGCACACGATAAATGACCACAAATCAGACATCCCGGCACTGAGTTAAATGCAGCCCTGCTCCCTGGTCTGTGTCAGGTGTGAGTTAAGGACACCTACTGTTCCCCGCAGTCAGAGGAAAGGAGGACAAGAGATCAAGAGCGAAGGAGGAGGGAAAGGGATCCAGGAATGCACAGCGAGGTGGCTGTCTTGGCAGGTAGATGAAGTGAGGATCACATGGGCCGGCGAGGGGGTGATTAATGTGCGGGGGAACGCACGGGAAGGAAAACAAGGCCATAAATCAGCTGCTGGGCCTCCATGCTAATTGTAATTGAAATGAATTTGTCTGGCCCATAGCGTAGGGAGTTGCATTTGCTATTGACCAATAGGGCCCTAGTGGTCCGAGGGAAATGAAACGAGCAGCTCGGCATGTCCATGCCAAGATCAATGCATAACCCAGCACTGGTATTTGTGCCCCGTAAATAAAGGTGGTGAGGGGGTAAAACATGTAACAGGTGAGTTATTGTGTTGCCTCCTGTGGTAACTTACTGGTACTCAGCGTATAAGGTGCTCTGAGTTTTGGCCACAATTCAGATGTGAGGTGGAAGTATTTAAAAAATAACGCAAAACACACACAGGTAAGGCATTTGTCTTTCTGTTTTTCTTTTCACTGCCTCGAGACAAAAATGTGTACAACATTGCCCGGAAAGAGTAAGAAGACTTCACGTTTTGGTTGCTATGTAGCCTGTATGTAGCCTTCTATATTCCAGGACCACAGAGCTGCAGAAACTCATGCATAAAATGCTGAGGAGTCTGGCTTCCAGCAGGTTTTATTTAACCCCAACCCCAGTCCTCTTCCACAGCAAGGCAGGTAGTTCCCCATTCATTAAGTCAACTGCTCACCAACTAATTGGGACGCGCACAGACCTGTCAAAGTGTGCGAGTGTGTGTTTTAAATGAATTTAAAGACAGAAAAAGACTGGCCTGAAGAAAAGGCAGAGTTGAATATCCTTTCAAATGAATACTGTAAACGCAGAGATGTTAATCGGCTTAAAACTGTCCCATGAAAACTGTTCTGTATTCAAGGGAGTTCCTGCAATTTTAAGTCCACAGTGAGACATTCAAAAAACCCACTTCCACTGACTTCAGGCATGTCAGCTGTGTGAAGGTGCTTATGGAATTCATTTTTACAGGCAGAAGAATTTGTTTTCCAATTGTCGTAACAAAATCTTTCTTAAACAGATTAGATACCTGTTAGGAAAGGAAACCCTAAATGAATAACCTAGCTCAAAGCGAAATGCAGAAGGATCTCTGGAAAAAAGGGACACTGTGTTGAGCACCCAGCACAGTATTCCCTGCTCTTCTCTCTCTGGGATTTGGTCTCCATGTTGTGATACAATAACAATCCCGTGAGACTGTAGATAGCATCCCAACCTCGCAACAGGAAAATAAGATCTTCTCCCATTCATACACAGAGGAATACTGCGTTTCATAACATAGCTTCATCATGACACACTTATATGACTCTGTCGCTATGCAGGCCACTCATTTAAACCATTTCCACTGTGAGCAGGAACTGTCGAGCTTTGCTGCAGACGGGGTGATTCTCTGCAACATGTTTGAAATCGCTAAGAAGATTTCACATGCGCTGCAACAAACTACACAACAAGCATTCACCCCCGCAATTTATAGCCTTTTGAACCCTGTGGATGCAACGAACAATAGGAACAAAGCATTGTCTTTCAATTGTCTGTGACAGTGTGGGCCGCTCAGCACAGAGGCCTTCGCCCTAACTATTGGGGCTGTGTTTGCTAAATGAGCCAGAGCAACACAGCGGAGCCCACAAGGCTCCACACTCTCTGATACGACCAGGGGCTTTTCTCTGCCTGCACACTCCCTCCACCACCTTACCGCCTTCCCCCCATCCTTCCCCTCCGTCAGGAATCTATATTTCATAAGCGAGCTGTGGAGCTCCAGTGCCCAATTATCAGCAGATAAGGCGCAGGAAGCCCTGGAGCGCCGGCACGGCTATTTAGACGGGGAGAGGGGGGGGGGAAGGAGCTGGAGAACGAAAGGCAGGCAGGCAGGCAGGCAGGGACCCAACCCCCCAGGGGCACTTCGCCCTCACTACGCTATTTTTTTCTTCCTTCTTTTTTTTCTCTTTTCTCTCCCTCACTGACAGCCTCCTCCTACCCCCCCTTACCTTAGCGGCAGGGTTCAATTAGTGCCGGCGGCGGCTAGCACCCGCAGCCCCGCTTGGCCCAGGAGCTGGAGCCTCTATCAGCACATACCGACAACACGCAAGGCTGAGTCCAACTAGCAAACTAACGTCAAGGCAAGTTCTGCGTTGGCCTCACACATACAGCAGCCACATGTACGTACACACACACACAATCTGAGAGGCTTTTAGTATCTCAGCCGTGAGCACAACAGGGTCATCCACATAAAATTTTAAACAAAAACAGAGAACTTTCTTCGGCTTTTTTCCTCAAACCACAACACTGAAGGATGATACAATTGCTAGCTTTAAAACCATCATGCTTCCATTGAGATATGTGTGTGATAATCATGTCCTGCTGATAAATTTTAACTCTTCTCTGACCAACTGTGAAATCATCGACCACTCCACCAAGTGTGCCCTATTATTTCACCATTTTCTCAGACTGCCACATTTAAGGCAGGACTTTCTTCACACTCTTCCGCAGCCCCAGACCTTTATTAGCGACGGGGTAAAACTCAATGTGCCTCTCACGTTTGCAGACCCCAACAAAAAAACGAACTCCAACTGCCAATGCTGCGCAAGGTCGGCCAGGGGTCAGGCACAGCTCACGGATACGAGACGGATATCGATTCGCTGGGACAGGCCACGAGCACACATACACGCACACACTTTTCTTTCCCCTCCTCTTTTACTCTTTCTCTCTACAGTCACAGGGCAGGCATCAGCCAATAGATCAGCCAGGGGCAGGAAACGGCCGGGGTCAGAGGGGATAGTGTCTGTGTGTGTTTGCGTGCTTGTGTGTGCATGTGCATGTGTGTGTGTGTGTATGATGATAAGACTAACAGCCTGCTGAAAGCTGCTCTTACCCAGAGCTATGCAGGACCTTCGGGCTGCACCGATTCGCCTCCAAGCAGCAAAGAAAAATAGCCCAGACCAAACATTGACGGAGTATTCATCTTACCGCAACCGACTGATAAACAGGCTTCTACATGCACAAGATCTTATTTCAGCGTCGTTCTGAGCGCCACACGTTTGTTGATCATCATTGTTGCTTCTACCAGTTGGGAGTGGATATTGCAGAACATTTGTCACCGCAGGACGGTGTGTTGGTGTGTGCTGCTGTTGCCTAGTGGCCTGAACTGGGGGCTCTACCAATGGGGTAAAGCCGAGCATCCGTCGGGTAAAGCGGAAGCTCAGCTGGAGTCATGCACATTCACCGTCAGCAGTGTATGGGTCATCATGTGTGCGCATGTTTGATTGCTGCGCATGAGTGAATAAGTTAAGTGTGTGTCTCAGTGTGTGTGCATGTTTGCTAAAATGCACATGTGTGTCTGCGCTGTATATGTGAGAGAAAGTCGGGGGGCAGTGAAGCGGAGGAGGGCAGGCAATGCTCCCAGGCTTAGAAAGCAGGCCAACTCCATCTCCCACTATGAGGAGGCAGGATGGTATAACGAGAGATGGTAAAGTACGCCGGGTTGCATCAAAAAAGTTGCACGAGAACCGCTGTTATGTTCAATTCAAACTAAACCAACCACTGAAACACACACTCGACTGAGTTTGTTTGCATATTTGGATTTTTTGAACGGCGTTTCTATCATCTGTGAATCGTTTCTCTCTTTTGGTTTCCATGAAAGAACAAAAGATGTCCCTTTTCTGGCTTTGCAGGATATTTAAAAAGTCGTGTGCGACAATCTTTTTCTTTCCCTCATAGCGGTGCCTTTCAGCTGTCTTAACCACAAGCTACCAATACATCAAGTAGTTTTGACAGAGAGAGAAATAAGGAAGCAAGCAAAAGACAAAAGATTCGGAGATACAGGCAGACAGAGAAGACAGCCAGGGGGAAGCGAACTTCCCCCGCTGACGCTCTTGTTCCACAGTGAGAATCCCCCGGTCGGTAGCCTCAGACATCTGGTTCCAGTTAGCTCTCAGCGCTTTGACGCGTTTCCTGTGCTGCTGCTCCACGCAGCCACGGCCACGACGCAGCCCTCCCAAAGCCATGACAGCCAAACACTCGAGAGATGATATACTGTAACTCTCAAACACCCAAATACACAATCATACATCTACAGTACGTTCAAACAAGCCCGAAGAGGTTGACGCTGACATCCATTCATACCGTAACGTAGTTCAGTGTCGCTTTAAAAAAAAGCTTCTCCGAGGTTTCAGATTGTGTGCTACAGGTCAAAGCAAACAATGTGGGGGTAGTGACATCACAGCCAGAGTTACATGAATAATCTGTGACATTTCCAAATAAATCTGTTTAGATACAATCGCAGATTTACCGTATCTGACAGAGAAATGAGCAATTCATGCAACTTAGCACGATTTCTTTTGTCTAAGTAGAAGAGCATCCATTTCCATATGGTAATCAAAGAGAAAGCACTGTGTTGTATTTCAGCAGCTTTGGTTTGGCAGTGAAGGAAAAACTGGAGGAGACAATAATCGACCACAATACAGAATTCAGCTCTTGTACTTTTTTGAGAAACAGGTCAGAGTAATGTACCAAAAAGTGGCAGCTTTGTATGGGATACAAACATTTCTACTTAAACGACAACAAGCCACAGTGAGAATTTGTTGAACAGCAGTTGTTTACGTCATTGTGCAGCAAATGCCTCCTGCTGTTTACGTTTTGTACCTGAGCTGCACTGAGGCAATTTCCTGCCTACAATGATACGGCAATAAAGTACTGAAGCTTGAGTCTGATAGATAGTAATAAGGATGCTCTGAGGCATAGACTGTATTTTTACCTGTCAGTTTTGGGAAACTAACAGTGCGCCATGTCATGTCACTCACACTGTGGACGACTGCAACGTTTCAGTGCAACTGCCCACACTAAATCAACCAACATGGCTTTCAGTGAGGTGATTCCCTGTGTGGGGGAGTGGAAAAAGGGTGACCCCGGAATGGAGAAATACATATGAGAGGTAGAAAAAAAATATGAGCCCACACAGCCCTGCTGCTCGACAGAGGAACATCGTAACCTCGTAGGCTACACCGGAGATTATGGGTAGTGAAAGTGAGAATGAGGGGGTGAGAGGAGAGAAAGAACAAAAAGTGCAATGAAGAGGAGGTAAAGAGACAGGAAGGAGCTTCTCAAAGGCTTTCCTGCGTTGGAGGGACTCCCTGTACCACGCAAATTATAAACAGCACAAAGATTATTCTCTGAAATCACAGAGTGACTGGAAATTTACTAACCTCATATGCGCCTACTTTACGACAGAACATCAGGCCACCTCCCATCAGAATTTACTGTACTTTGGGTGGGCTGTAGACCTGTAATACAGATATACAGTACATCTATATAATTCAACATTTACTTGAAGTTTCTTGATTTCTCCAACCGAACTCAGTTTGGACTACAGCATGTTTGGTGGTTTTTTCAGACTCAAAAAAGCCCCACTTTAATTGCTCCCAATTGGGGGTGAGCGTGAGCAAACGAGGACAAATGAAAGTTTAAGGAGGCAGTATTGATTTGTGTGGAGGTCAGGGGTAGGTCACCCCTATCAGAGAATCAACAAACAGCCGCCAGCACCCTGCTCAGCTAAGCCAATCACCTTCTGACCTGGTCCACCGTTACCATGGCAAATGACCCTGAACTACACAGACCATATACTTAGCTCCTTACTGGGAGAAAGCAGCAAAGTGGAGCTCTGCAAAGATGATGGAACTACAACAAATCCTTAATCGAGGGCTTTTTCGCCATCTTTTCTTATTTTAAAAGTCTAGAGGGCTTGGCAATTATTCAGAAAAGCCGCTACTTCAGCAGAGAAATGATCCACTTGTGTTATTGAGTCACAAGATTTTGTGGTAAGAATGGAGAATAAATGAGATAATGAAGGTTTTATTTTACACATTCGAAGAACTCTGTCTGGGACAGCATGTTACAATCAAGCACACTTCAGTGCGATGAACATAAATTGGATTATATTAAAGGTCCCATATTGTGCCACCTTTCACTGTACTGTAAAGATGGTTCTTGTCACTCCTAGTTTTAACCCTGTTCTAAACCAGTGTGTTTAGCTTTAAGTGAAGTAGAACTGTTGCTGTCCAGGCCCCCTTCAGGAAGAAGACTCTCTCTGCGTCTGTGATTGACTGCATGGAATAAAAAAGCTAAAAAAATAAGTCAATATCACTTCTAATTTTCTCTCTGAGTGATCATTTTAAATGGAGATATCACTAAATTTACAACTGTTTAAACTGGTGTGTACAGTGAGTTATTATTATAAAATCAGTATTTTAGTGGAGCAGACCAGCAGCTGGAAAATGGAGTACCTGCTAGTTTATATGTACTCTTAAAAGGCTATATATTACTATTCCACATTCATTATGTTGTCTGACAACAAAAGCAGAGAAACATGTAAATGGTAACAGGCTTGTTGGTGATTCGGCCCACCCAATCCACTGTTATGTAAGTATCGTCCTGTTTTAGATAGCCACACGTTGCTGATTGTCATTGTTGTTTCTACCAGTTGGAAGTTGTGGAACATTTGTCACCACAGGACGGTGTGTGTGTGTTGCTGTGGCTCTACCAGTGGTGAAGGGACTGGGGTAAGGCCGAGCATCCATTATTGGTTTCAAATCAGTCTTAAAGTTTCCACGTACCTCAGCGTTACAGTTTCTATAGAGCTCGGATTTGTGAGCATATAATCAAAACTAAGGGTAATGTTAGCCCCATTAGTCACACAATGGGCTACACAATAATACAAATAATCTACTGGATCTTCAGCTCCTTAGATACTGGGAGTGCATGAGGACTCTTGTATTCACTCTTGCAGGCAATGGCAGAACATTTGGTGTGCTTACTTGTGGCTGAGATCTTTTAGAGTTAGCAGAAGCAGCTCTAGACAGTAAATAAATCTGGTGGACTGAGAGGCAACTGTTTATTCTGAATGGCTAACCGTTTAAGTATTGGGCAGTGAACAGGCAGTATTATCAAAAGTTTGAGCTTGACGACTCGTGGCTTCTCTGCCGGAGAGTAGCAGCAGAGTGAAATCCTGCTAAGCTAAATGACTATCCAGTTGTGGGAGAGCTTGAGGAATGGCAGGAGTAAATGGCTTCATACTTTAACAGCTTTTACTAATAATAACCACCATTTGGGATATTTAAATATTGCAAAGGGTACATTTGGGATTTGGGGTAATATATAATATATAAAACTATTAGGGAAAAAAATGTTAATATTGGGCTGTTGATTGCAAAAATATCACCCAACTCAATCACTCTCCAGTCCTGTCCTTCCCATGATTCTCTTTCTGCAGCCATTCTGGAGGAAGAAATCTCAGATTCTTGTCTTTACCCACTCTTTCCAAATAACCCTCCTACTCCTCCCTTCATCCCACTCTCCCTCTCATACCCCTCCCTCCCTCCGAGGCAGGCAGGCGGTGGTGGTAACCAAGCCTCTGGCAGTGTGTTCCTATCCTGCAGGAGCCCTCAGGTTCCAACCTGTCAATATCCCAGGCAGCGTCTTGGCTCTGCCGCGGCTCAGTTAACCTCCTCACCCACAGCAACCGCACAAGGGGCTCCTGTCCCTCTGCCAGCCCAGAGACGAGCACAATCGCTCCCACCCCACTTCTCCTTCCTCCTTCCTCCTCTCCCTCCTCCTCCTCCAAAAATCCAAACCACACACACTGCACTCACATCTGTAAAGGGCAGCACTCTGGCAGCAACAGTGAGCAATATGGCAGCTGACGGTAGTTTTCTGCTCGCTGACGTCCGAGGTGTTTTCGATGACGGTCACGTTGGAAGCTCACTGAGGGCAAAGAGGGACGAGGTATTGGAGAAAAGCCTAAAGCCCAAAGGAGAGAAAAGCTCAGTGACTCAATGACAAAGGTTCCGTCATCTCATCATCTGTATCCATTTCGGGAAGAGGAAGGGTCGCTGTAGAAAAATCTCTGTATTAACACGTTGTTGGAAGGAATTTTGGAGTGCTTTAGAAGATTTATGGGAAAAGTTGGAAGAAAGGCGGAAAGTCAAGGAGAGGTCTTAGGGTTGGTGTGTTTCTAATCTACACATGCACATAGGCCTGATCCCGACTGTGGTAACAAGCGTGTGGCAGCATGTCACCCATCCCATCTGAAAACACACGCACATACGCACGCGCACACACACACACGCACACACACACACACACATCCACACAACACACACACTCGATCCTCCGTGCCTGACTGCGAGGCTCCACGGCTGTCTGCTGGGAGCTCAGGTTACGGCCGACCAGACTTTATGGAAGCCTCTCTCCCACACCCACTCTCCCCCTCCGCAGGGCTCCGGAGGAGGTATCGAGTTGCCGGTTCAGCGCCGGCCAGGCTTGGCGCTGGCGGCGGCTTGTGATCTCGGGTGCCTGTGTGCGTTTTATCTCCCACTCTTTGAGGGTATCGGCACACAGCGCTGCTGTCTCCTCAGGTATGTAGGTGTGATTTACAGTGTAGAGCCGTCATGCTCATGCGCACACACGCTGGATCTGACCTCTTCTTTAGCTCCAAAGCACCTTCTATACTGCAGTCCTACATCTAATACACAAGGAGCTTTAAAATCAAATTACAGGGAAACATGTTTTATCACTTAGCACTCAGGGTGTCCACTACTGTGGATAGTTGTGGTCTTACTTTGGCTTTGCTTCCACCTAAGCAGAGGTGAATATAGTTATTAATTAATGTTCAAGCGTCTTTACTGGAGCAAGCTTTTCGATATGTAGCTCTTGCTTCCATACATGGTTTAAATCAGTATATTGTAAGTCGCTTTCATCAAAACCATCTGCCAAAAGAATGTAATGAATGAATCTCTGTGCGAACTGTTGACTGTCAAGGCCATCATTTCTTGACGCAATGTCATTGAATTCATGCAGGGATTCCATTTACTGATCCAGCTTATTGAATGGAAAGATACAATGAAAACCAAACTATATGCATAGCCAGATACCACAATAGCAAAGAGAAAAAATGTTATTTCCTCACTCTAGTCCCAAGTATGGAACAAGTTTCAAAACATGGACCCTACACTTCCTGACGAACCTCCACAGCCAGAGAAGACATTATACAGCAGTTAGATGGTAGTACTCCCCGTGACAAGTACACTGGCATGTACAAACAAACAGAGTGCCCTTTGAAGGAAGTAATTCCAGTTTCATGACAAACAATTATTCATATTAAACCAAGGACCATCAGCACAATAACTGTGTCCCTTCCAAGTCCCATGATGCTACCTGTCCTCTGAGTAGCAACTAGCGAAGCTCCATCTCTGAAAATCTCGCCGTGGCCCATTTGCAAGACGGAGTTGCAGGGGAGGTGCACTCACAGGTCAACAAGAAACAGACCCTCTATATGCAAGGACCTTGTGACGGTTCTACCGTTAGCTCGCTTGCTAGCCCGGCATGGAACGGCACTCATGAATAATGCATGGGGACATCTGCCACCTCTGAATTATAGATCTGTGGAGGCCCAGCATATGGGAACAGCCCAGCAAGTGCTAATGGCTAACTCCCCATGACAAAATATGGGTTAGAGACACGTGAATGATAGTTGGGTCATGCAACCTTTCAGTCATGTGAGTGTGAGGTGAATTGTAAATGCGATTATTTACATGTCTGCATATGTGTGTTCATGCTTGTTCGTCCGTGAGGGGAAACTCCAGTGGATACACTAGTGGGATTTTGTTAATTCACCACAAATACCACCACAAATTAGCACGATTTCACACTGCACATGTGAGTCTGAGCAAGACAGCAAATCCAAACATATGTCAGGGATGTGGCTCTATAGCTACACTGTAAAAAAAAACAAAAAAAACTCTATTTTTACAGGTATTTCTCTCCTTATTTTTGAAATCCACAAAAATATATTTCAAAAAATGTTTTAATTTATTACATGAAAGTGTTCATTCCAGTTTTATATTTTTAATATTTTGCTAAAATTAGATACAATTAAGAGGAAAAGAAGTACTGGTTATGTAATTTCACACAGATTTGCTTGTGATTACCTATAATAATTGTAGGTTTTCAAAACAAAAATGTTGTATGTTTTCATCAGTGTACAATATGTCAAAAATAAACTGTCAATTTTAAAATCATTTTATACATACATAGACATATGATACATATAATACATGTCAAAATACTTTATTTTATCATTATAGAAATATTATATATCATTAGGTGTATAAAAATAATACATATGTATATATTAGATTCATATAATGTTAAATAATATATGTATAGAATGATTGCTATGTAATTTCATTGTTTTACATATGCAAATATCCTTCATTAAACATTAAAAAGACAATCTCATGAAAAATTAAGCCTAAGGAGGAAATTTTCTTATGGGAAATTATTGTATTTTCTTGAGATGGTTATTTTACATTATTTTACTGTATTTTACTGTTATTTACGGCTACACAGCGCTCCAGTTGCTGAAATATTCCTTATTTTTACTTTGTTTTTGTTTTTTTACAGTGAAGAAAGACTTTCCCTCAGAGAAAAAAAGTGACCAGAGACTTTCCATACAGGAATCAAGAAAGTCAGTCTCATGTTAAGACACACAGCAAAACCAGAGGATGTAGAAAAGCCTCAGAAACCCTCAGCCTAACGAGCGATGGATAATGTCTTTGAGCCTTTTATGTAGGCTTCCTCCTGCTGAAGTGCAGCCTGCTTGAATATTCTATACTATGGTTGCAAGGCCTGCTCTTTAAAGCAGCAGAGAGAGGACGGGGGGTTGGAGGGATGGGGGTGTATTTTCTTCCGGCCCAGTCGAGCAGGAGGCCTGGTCTACCCGGGACCACTTCGATCTCCGCCTTTCTCTCCAGGATTATCCTCTTATCAGCACCACGAAAGCCAGGCTAAGAAGCGCCAGTAATTAGCCTATCTTTAATTAACGAGCACTTCGCTTCAAAACCACCCACGGTCCATGTAGGCTCCCACTTGGAAGGCAGTCAGCGCGGCGTTAGGATGAGCAGACTTAATCTTGTTTTTGTCTGAGTAAGAGAGAGTGAACGTGTAGAAAAGGGCAAAGTTCATCTTCAAGTAGCTGGGGAGTCGCACCATGCAGAACGTCCCTCATGCATGCCGGCTCACAAACAAGCCCTTCTACACCGCAGGTTTCAAAGGGAATCCTACCACCCACCACTGTTCCACTTTGTTGTGCATGTGTGTTTGTGATGTGTGCGTTCATCTGAGTGTGTGGATGGATTACTGCACTCAAATTATGCTACCACTCACCATCATTCACAGACTTAAATTTCCAGGTTTACTGAAGCCTCCTTCGGATCTGCAGTGGAAACTTATGTGGGAGAAGGACAGAAGTCCCTTCCACGAGAAGATAGTGAGGCTCACAGTCTCACTCTACCCTGCCACCTTTTGGAGAATGTTTACTTTTGAATATTTTCAATAAAGCGATGTGGTAAATAGTAAAACAAACCAGCAGCATTAGTTAATTAAGTATTGTGGTCATGGATGAGGGAGGTCAAGTGAAGGGGAGTGTGAGTAAGATGACAGCTCCAGATTGAAACAGAAAAGGGGACACTGGGAGAGAGAAGGTGCCTCGGCTCGGCCCTGGTACTGCCAAGCAGGAGGGGCGGCGGCGGCCCCAGCATGCATACATTAGCGGTGCTTAGGCGCACTAATTGCTTCTCACTTAGACAAATCTCCTGCAAATCACGGCTGCGCCGCCAGCACTGCCCGAGCCCCCCGGGAAGGAAAGACGGCAGGCAGGCGGGCGGACGGACGGAGCGAGAGGCAGGAGGAGGAGGAGGAGGAAGAAGAGGGGGGTGGCAAGTGGAGCGTGTGCACCAGAGGCGCCTTGGAGCAGGATGGAGGAGGGAGGCGGAGGGGAGGGGGGGGGGCGCTCCCATGAGAATGGAGAGGAACGAAGAGAGAGAGAAAAGCTTCAACACTTCAAGAGTCTCTCTCTCTCTCTCTCTCTCTCTCTCTCTGCTCATCCATAGTCCAGGCTGAGTGCCCCCCCCACCCCAACCTCTTACACCCCGACGCTCAGAAGCCCCACCGCTGCTCCTCCATCCCTCCATCCTCCCCCCACCATCTCCTACAAGCTCTCAGATCTCTGCTCTGCCCCCTCGCTCGCCCCTCCTTTCTCTCTCACACTCCCTCCCTCTCCATCGCTCGACAGAAAAGTGGAGGAAAGATGAAACTCTACAAAGAGGGAAAAAAATCAATAACACAGATGGATAGCTGGATAACAGGGTCCGGCATGCTTCGGCGGTGAGGCAATCCAGAGGGTGCCCACACAACTTCCACACAGGCGGAGAGACGGGCAAAAACAAGACGCTGGGAAGAAGGTGGTGATCAGCCTCAGGAAGTCAACATCACCCGCAACACACAAGTACACACTCGTTCACAAACAAGCACGCTCCACAACGTATGCATACACTGACACAAAAAAAGCACACAAGGACACATATGCAAAGGATAATAAATTAGCAAAAACACCCACATCCACAGCAGATTGGGGAAAATACTACAAAACACTAATGGTTATCAGGTAACCTGAGGTGAAAGAAAATAGCCCTCTGTAACAATAACACAGATAGCATACAAAAGATCAATATTATTGCCAGCTCTGTATTATTATGCTGGGGTTATTTCAGATATTGGGTGGCTGAAGGCAACATTTCTCTTGTTAGCGGTGTTTTAAGGTTCCACAGGCCCCCATCAACAGCGCTGTACGCAATATACTGCAAAAACACCAGAGCAGGAGATAATTCCTGAGTATATTTCTGTGTACCTTTGTACAAGTTTGTACAGTTGTTGCTTTTTCACAAACTTTGTATAGGGGGACATTCAAAGGATTCCATGGACAAAGCTGGACAGGACACAGATGCAGTGGGCATCCAATAAAACTACACTCTGGAGAGGTGAGGGAACAACTTGTCACTAGTCCCCCATAAAGAAGGCCTTTGCTCAAACAGAAAACTAGACTAAAGGCCACAATTTCCACACATTTTCTGACTCAAAGAGCACAAAACGACAGCTTCAAGCGTTCCAAAGGTTTAGCTATACAAAATTCAGTTCTGCTGACCTCTGTGGCCTTGATGAGACAGATGTAGGTATCATTTCAAACCACTATGGTGATATGGGGTGTTATTATCTCCACTGACGCCGGTATGACACATTTCTTGGACATATTTCAGCTGAGGTTTAATATTGACACTTTACTCTCGACTGACTGGGGGAAAAAAGCCTTAAAATTACTGACTTCCAGGGGTAATATGAACGGCCTTAGAAAAAACATGGTCGCTAAAAAAAAAAGTCAAAATATGACACTAGAAGAAAAAATCTAGGAAGTGATCGCCTTAGAAAAACACATTTCTGCGTGGCTGCAATCAGAACTTAGCTTGAAAGTTTAGATTTAATGAAGCAAAAGGCAGATATAATCTGTTTAAGCCTGCCCAGCTTCAGGCATGTACTCAAGTGCCTATTTGAGCTACCTCACCTGGATCATTGCAAACTACCTTCACATAACCAAATCAGGTGAATTAACCCGGGTTCACCAGGTATCAGCCAGGATTATCCATTTAGTTGTGTTGTAAAACACATAGTGGCCCCTACTGTGAAGTGTCACATGTAAACCAAAGATGTCTTGATGGTTAATTTGATAATCAGGTGGTAATAAATTGTCAGTGATAACACAAGAAAATCCATCATACTGCACCTCATGACAGCCCTCTAGATTCTGGTGAATTCTGGGTTTGACATGTCGTTCCACGTGTGATGCCGACCTGCACGGTCCTCCCTCCCACTGAAACTAGTGCAGACTGGGCGCGATGCTTTTAGCAGCTGTGGGAGAGGTGAAAGGGTGAAGACTGCATTATAATGAATGTCAATGATGACCCCAATCCCCCATACACACATAAACATGCAAACTCTCACACACACACATATATTCCAACCCTACTACTCCCCTCCTACAGTCCAATCTTAGCGGAAATTACTATAATCCTCTCCTGGGCAAAGTGGTGATATTTTCTGTTTCTGCAAAAAGCCATGTATGACTGTGAGGTGACTAAAGTGAAACTCGCTTCCGAAAGCCAGCTCAGGTCTGTTACAGTTGGTTTGTGACAAATCTGTATTGGTTTGTGTTAAAATACCTTCTTCACTTCTCATAATTTAATACGATTGATTTAAAAACTCCCTTTGAGACAGCTGGAGTAATAGATTGAGCTTTTGAGTTGGATCCCATCAATTCAAATCCTGTGAATTTGAATGTGGGTGGGAGAACTGAAACCAACTGCCATCCAGGGTCCAGCACAGTTAAAATGCTGTCTACTGGCTTGAATTTCATCCGCCCTAACTTAGTAACATGCTGGTGCAATTAATTATGAAGCACAGTGACGATGGAGGTGATAATGGAAACAATTTAAATTAGAGTTAATTAAGAGCAATTTAAAATTTTTGGATTATTCATTGCTGAGACCTCCAATTATATGAGTGTCTTCTAACATAATAAATCACTAGCACCACCTGCTGTCTAATACACTGCTGTATTTGAATGAGGAGCAACATGCTTCCAAACACTCAAAGCTAAATATATGATAACAGCTCCATCTTGTGGGGAGAAACAGACATCTCATCTCCCAGCTGTCGCCTAAATAACATGTCATTTTGCTTTTAATGCAATTATCTGCCTGGTGGGGTTTAAGAGATAACAGAAAACATTTACAGCAGACTGAATCATATCAGTTTCCCACTAAATATACCAACAGGTGCTGGAAAGGTGCAGGTGGGATGATAAATATTCTGCTATCTCAAGTGCACTGCTCGTATTATCACATCAATGTGGCTCATACTAAACACATTATGAGGACAAGAGCTAACAGATCAATAGCAAGTAGACATATTTTTTTATAAAGAGTAAAACAGACAAACAGTTCTGCTTTAATACCACTGATATGGCTGGTAAACAAGACATTTTCCCCAATACTCACAATGGCACCAAAGTGAAAACTATGACAGCTGTTAAAAAAGAAAAATCATGTGCATGTGTTGACTAAGAGGTACTAAGATTTATTTTACAATAATTTGAAGATAGTCTTCAATTAAGCAAACAATGACACGGAGGTAGGCCCTTCCTTTGCTGTGTATTAAAAACTGCAGTTCCTTCAACGTCCACTTGAGGCCGGCTCCATTAGTGAGTCAATCCCCAATGATCTTCCTGTAAATATGCCCAACTTTACAGCAGAAACAAACGCGTTTATAAAAGGACAAACAAGAGTTTTGGTCTCTGTAGCAAGGTTCCACATTCATGACAGCTCTACAGGGGTTGAACATTTATATAACTCACTCATTTAAATTTTACGACAGCTTAAAGTTCTGCATAATTAATGGTGGTGTGGTCGCTTTCAGTGACAGGTGGATGCTGTTAGAGGACAGTCCAAGGTGCAGACAACCTGTTCTCTCATTTTTGAATTGGTCAGGAGATAGGAGGAGCCACCTAACGAATGTAACACCTATTAGCAAACCTAAATGTTATCATTAATGTTAGTTAGATAAATGTAACTGTTAGCAAAAATTGCTTATTGTTGTTGAGCATTTCAACATGCACAGCCAAACTAACAGACTTTTGAGATTTCCTCTCTCTTTTATATGGGCGGTTTGTATAACTGATAATTCTGGTATTGACTGGCATCATTATTTACCAACTACCTGCAATTATTTTTTTCATTCATCTTCAAAACTTGAACAGTCTTTGTAATTGCATTTGCACTGTGGTTGCTAGACAGACAGGTGCTACCACCAAGTTTAACAGCATCCAGCTACTTTCAATGTAAAATATATTTTTAAGCAATGCCTGCTCCTTATTACCGCTATTGAACAAATTATATGTACAATATGTATTTTTAGAGAGCAGCATTTCCCTTTTAAGTAAACTACTAGCTTTAAATGAGAGGAGAAAGTCCAGTCTCTTTCTAAATATTCCTAATTACTTTACACGGGCACCAATAAACTAACTGAAATAGAAAAATGTTTTCAAAGTTCTCAAAATGAACAAACCATCACGGCTCCATGCTGTTGACATTTTACTGGAGGGGTGAACATCCTTCTTTCAAAATATAAACCCTAATTTGGTGTTTTGATGGTGGAGAGCTCCGCAATCTCTCACTGGTGTTCAGTTGGGCTGAGATCTGATTTTATAATCATCGAACCATTCAGTGAGCCTTCATGCCCCATAGATGGGGCCAACTTCAAGGTTATCTTTAGTCTCCCACCAGGGGAAATTTGTTCTGCAGCAAAAGGTCACATATTAACAGAACAAAAGGGACAGCAACAACAACCATAGCAACAATAAATAAACTAATCTAATGAATGGTAACCTATATTAAATACAAGTATGCATAGTGGACCAAAACCAGGCCAGCAAAATATAGTGATATTAGATTTCCTCTCTGTAGGGGTCACAGGATCAGACTCTGTCAGGGAGATTTTTCTGTTTTACTGCAGGATATTTCCATTAGTAACATTATTGTGCATTTGGATGCTTCCTCCAACTATACAGAGAACACGACCTCTATAAACAATTCATTTATTATTTAACTACCAAAATATAGAAACAAACTTCTTTTATTGTACCATAAGTGTAAATAAATGATCATCACAGACAGATTTTCAATATTGAAATCATAAATAAACAACTTTTTAACCTCAAATACTTCTGAGCACCTTTTCTCCTGGGCTATTTTTCAACGATGGTCACTGTAATACCCAGAACTGTAGATGTATCAGTCAATGCACACAGAAAATTAGTAACAATAACTGTAAAAATAAGAAACCAACGTGTATCTGCATGTGACTTTTAATCTCTTATATAGACAACCTGGGCCCTTAGGGTATTTCTGTACATCCAGATGACTCAGTCTCTATCTATATGTCTGTATTTTTTTATTACACTGCAAAAAAAAAAAGTTTTAAAAAAAACTCTGTTAAAACTGAAAGTCTGGCAGCAAGGGTGCAAGAAAAAATTTGTTAAAAACAGTGGAATACTGTAATGTTCAAAAACTGTATAGCGGTGCAAAAAATAGCAGCTTTAATTTTACTGGAAATTAGGAATATCTGTAAAATTAGCACTATTTCACCCTCTACTCAGTCCTTAATAGACATTATTTTTTCTGTACATTTTCAAGGTTAATTTACTGTATGTGATACAGTAAAATGCATTTTAAATCAAATGGTAATAAAAGACAGATGCATCTGTTTTTGCTGATTTAAATACAGTAAAACATGTTGTGCAATTTTACAGCCAAACGTAAAAAAGCAAGAACTATAATTTGTAAAACTACAGAATTTTGATGCAGACATTTTTTTACAGTATTGTCCTGGATTTTTTTGTTTGTTTGTTTGTTTAAGTGTTTGCATGTAAATTATTTTTTTTCCTGTGATTTAACTTGACTAATCTGTAATTTAACAACGCCAGTAAAATCTGTAAAATAGCAGTACATTTTTCAAAACACTGCAATTAGACACAGATAAAAGCACGTAGAATAAAGCTTCACACTTATTCCTTAGATTTAACTTCATTTTACCTGCCCATGTTTTGCATGGGAAGTAAAAATATTTACATTTAATTCACATGGAGTTTAAAATGCAGTTGCAGGTAGAGTTTGACCTGTTGACAGATCGTAGCTACACGTGGTTTTGTTTTCACCGAGAGGACGTTAATTCTTTAACGTTTTTCTTAAATTTCATTCATGACTTTCAGTTGCAAAACCTATAAAGAATTTCTCGAGACGCCACTGTTTTGCTGCCCACCGACCTTTTTCTGAAGATCTAACATCAATACGCCAATAAATATGTTGTACAAAAATTATGCTTCGTTACCTCATTGCGGTAATTAAGACACTTTACTCAGCTGGGTGTTAAATTGGAGCACATAAACCTGAACTCCGACCTTTAACAAGCTACCTGCCTGTTAAATTCATTACCTGTATGATATATAAAGAGGTTAAAACACACCCGTCATTGCTCTTTCCTCCCGAGGTCTATTTACAAACTTGTGTCACTTCCGTTTTGTCTTCCGCGCCTGTCCGGATGCTTCCTTCCTATTGGCTGTGCAGGTTTACGTCACAGTTTCGAGTCAAAGGTCAACAAAAGGTCATTGAAGATCCCCACAATATATTTTTACAAAATTTTACAAATGCAGTGTTACTGTTGAGTTGGATAATTTTTTATAATATTATATAGTAAACGAAAATATAAACACAAGTATTATTTTAATTAATTCTATTCATTCTTTTCAAAATAAGATGAGATAAAGTAAGATAAGATAATATAAGACAAAATAAAATAAGATAAGATAAGATGAGATGAAAATAAGATAAGATTAAACCAGATAAGATAAGATGAGATGAGATCAACAGAAAATAAAAATAACCAAAAAAATTAATATACAAATACAAACCACTGTTCCTGAAGGAATTGGTGAAGTTGGTGGATGTTTTTTGTCTGATCATTGTCTAACTAAACTAAGCCAGTGGTCAAGAATATGACACCGCTTAAACAGCTCAAAACTTGGCTAAACTGAACCCCTTTCTCACCATAACAACAGAGATAAGATTTTTAAGATTCTCTTTAAGATAGACAAAAAAGTCCATTTGCCTGCTGCATTCATTTCTGTATTTTTGTTTAGTGTATTATGATGGACAAGTGTAGATGCTGGATGAATTTTATGCCTATTGTCTATATACAGGACGATTTAGATGATTACGGGTTAAATGCCAAGGAAATTAGTAAATTATAGCACAAAATAAGTCTCACAATGCATTCTCAATACTAAATTAAAGATAAAGATCAACTTTATTTATCCCGAAGGAAATTATTTTGCCAGAGTACAATAACAGTAAACAAAGGTTAGTGAAATATACACAATTGCTGGAAGTGTTATTAGTTAAATGGAAGTCAAATAAAAAATAAAAATGAAAAATCAAATAAAAATACAAGTACAAAATACAAATGGAGAATAGTGCCTAAAGATAATAAAATAAAATAAGTACAACAAAATTTAAGTTAAATGACTGGAAGATACTGGAAGTGAAACTATTGCACCTGTTAAGGATTGCACAAGATATTGAAAGTCCGATAATATTGCACATAAGTTGAATAAGTCTGTTAATAATGTATCCCTCCTGCAGAAGGGGGAGGAACTGTACAGTCTGATTGCCACAGGTAGGGAAGACTCCTGTTACCTCCTGAGCAGCTTCCTCAGCATCCTCCTCTCTGACACCTCCACCACAGACTCTAGCTCAACCCCCAGGACAGAGCCAGCTCTCCTGATGAGCTGGTTGAGTCTGTTAGTGTCAGCTGCCTTTAGCTTGCTGCCCCAGCACACGACAGCGTAGAAGATGACAACGGGGACCACCGAGTGATAAAACATCTGCAGCATGTTCCTGCAGACGTTGAAAGATCTGAGCATCCTGAGGAAGTACAGTCAGCTCTGAAATTGTCTTTCCTATTACAATCATGGCTCCTTATTTTATTTACATTGCAGCAAAAGAGTTAAGTTGTACATAGCTCGTCTCTGCATGTTGATTGTTTACATGCACTTCACTCCAACAGACACATGTGTACTGCT
Organism: Dascyllus trimaculatus; assembly: GCA_024666655.1. Classification (NCBI taxonomy): domain Eukaryota; kingdom Metazoa; phylum Chordata; class Actinopteri; family Pomacentridae; genus Dascyllus; species Dascyllus trimaculatus. The sequence continues at coordinate 26,352,631 of CM045452.1, forward strand.
ACTCTTTGCTCAACTGTTTTAATGAGGAACCTGTATTAAACAATGTTTATGCCAAAATATCCATACAGTATAGTCACATACACAGAAGACATGTCGCCAAAACTGCATAAACAAAAGTCAAAACTTTGTTCTAGACAAGTAGCAAAGCACCGGACAGACTTAAGGCTTTCCCTGGTGAGACAAAAGTTTAATGTGACTGGGATTACACAGGAAGTGTGGCTTTGCAGGATCCTCGTTCCCTAACGTCCACCTTATACTAAAGCAGCAGGAGGCCTATTAGGAAACAGAGCAACAAAGGTATTTCATTTTTTGTTCTCTGTGTCACTGAAGTATTGAATTAGTTTTACTCTCCATAGTCAGGGCTGGTGATCTGGCGCCCTCTTCTGATCAGACAGCGCTGACAACAGGCAACAACAACAACAACATGACCTCTCACAGACGAGCGAGATCAGAACTGGCTTCAAAATTATCTCCTACTATATGTTTTTTCATACTGAGATGTTGGGAAAACTTTGCTTGTTTGTTTGTGTGTTTGTTTCACCTGTGGTGGGGAAAATGTTTGAAAACAGTGCCTAAGAGTGTGCTAACCTGTTCACTTACTGTCTAATAGCTCAATTTGTCATAAAGACTTGTCATTTATTACCTTTATGTAACAGCACGACATAGTTCTTCTGTATGCTTCCACATTAAAATGCACTTGAGCTCCACATGCTGCTTTGGTGACCAAACAGCGACTGCATACTGAGCACGCTCCCCTAATGTTTGACATCTTCTTGCCTCAGTATTTACATTTCGGAGCTGTAGTTCTGGTCTGAGTGTGCAGACAAAGTGATGTTTTAGAGCATTATTTTGTTTTCTTTCCAGGCACAGCTGAATTACAGTTTTTTCTCCATTGGTTTGGCTCATTTCTAAAAACTGAAATCACATTCTCAAAACAAACCTCTAAACTACTTGGCAATTACTCACAACAGAATGGAATTTCTCCTTCATTTCATCAAATTGCATTTGTCTTAGTACATGTCTCAATGTCTCAGTACATCTTTGCAAATGATTCAGTACAGGTAGCCTGCATTTAGTACAATTTTCAAATGAATCTTGTTGATCTAAACTGATTGCTGACTTCTTAGTCTAATGGCTGTTCTCTCCCAAACATGTCCGCATCATTTCATTGTATAAGTCATCACATGCACAATAGTCTGTTCAGCTGTCAAAATTAGTCAAGAACATACTGTGGCCAGGAGTGGGAGGGTAAGGACAGCGACCAGTGAAGAAGTGTTAGTTGTGAAACTCCAGCTTTATTTACCGCACTGTAGGCTACATATGTTTTCCTTGATTTTGTTTATGTGTTTATATTACAGTATGTTGCGCTGTATACACTTTCTTTTTACTCTGATGTATGGAAGTTACTTTATGTGTATTAATAAGAAGTTACAGTTTCCTTGGCAGTATGAGTGCAATGTGTGACGTCAAACCTCGGCGGCTACTCTTACTGTGAAATCCTTTTTTTTTCAGTTTTATGTAATGTTTTATGTTTTATTCAATTGTTTTCTGTTAGCTAGATGAAAAAAAACTAGTACAGTAACCACTGTCAATGAAGGACTGGGCTCAGACTGAGAGGTGGACATGAGGGACATTTCAATGGTCATCTGTCATAGTGACAAAACATCTAAACATGTTGACTTGCAGTGCTCACACAATGCCAAAGGGACGATGCATTTCGGGTGTGCTTACTATTTATATGAGAATAGAATTTAGTTTTGACAAGTGAGTGAAGTGTTTTGGGAGAGATATGAGCTTTTGCAGGTGAACCATGGTGTTGTGCTGAACCATCCAGGTTATTTTGGCAAAAGCACCGAGAGTGTTGAGATCATCCAGTCTGTCTGAAGAAATGAGTCAAAGCCATCGAGAAGGATCTTTGCATTTTTGGTGGCAATGACCATTTAAATGGGAAAAGAATTTAGTTTTGAAGCATGAGTGAAAGGTTTTGGTAGATATATGAGCTTTTGCAAGTGAGCTATGGTGTTGTGCTGAATCATCAATGTTGTCATTGAAATTTAAAGTCTGTTTTTTTGATCCAAGCTAAACCAATGATATAACATATAATTAGCAATTTTATTCATTTCTAAAATTCATTTATTCCTCAGTGGAGCCTTGCAGGTGTCTGTACCACAGTTATCAGTTAATTAACTCTTGAAAACACACGTACAGTATTACTCCTGAGTATTAACTTACAATACTGGTGGTTTGATGGTTATAGTGTTGCTTTCAAGTGAGCTAGTAATGCCTTACTACTCTCTTGTAAGTTGCGTAATTAATACAGTTGTTTGTTGTTTGGTTGTGGATATGTCATTAAATATAAGATATATGGGCTGACCTGACAGTAAAAGGGTTAAGGTTGTGGAGCCCTTGGTTCAATCCTGACTTCATGTCCTCCTCAGTTCTTGTTCTCACCACATTTCCTGCCTCTGTCCACTGTCATCACCTGAAAAAGGCAAAATAATAACTACATTTGTCACTATATTGCTTGAAGGTACAAGACTGAGGCCAATGTATCAAGAATTTACAACTACTTCTGAAGATGTGATTCATTATATTGATCAACCCTAACCCTAGCTAAATGCTTTTTTATTAATCTGAGACATTAATATTTCTTCATCTGGAGATTCTGACTCAACATGATAGCACTGCATTTTTTTCAAATATGTTTTTTCAGTTTTTCTTCCTGTTACTTCACTTTTCTCACCACCATCCCACACATAATGCTCACAACCACACACTGCAAAGTCCTAGACAATGCACCCTGCAGCAGTTTTTGATTTCATGTTTTACAATATGGCAGCACATTAAATCAACATGTTGTTTCGTGACATATACTGGTTGGTTGCTTGCTTGCTTGAATGGTTGCTTGGGTGCCTGGCTGGTTGGTCCGTCGGTCATTTGTTTGTTTGTTCGTTTGGTCAGTCGGTCGGTTACTTGGTTGGTTGGTTGAATGGTTGGCTGGTTGGTCAGTTGGTCAGTCTGTCAGTTGGTCAGCTAGTTGGTTGGTTGGTTATTTGGTTTGTTGCTTGGTTGGTCGGTCAGTCGATTGTTCGGTCAGTTGGTTGGTTATTTAGTTTGTTGCTTCATTGGTTGGTTGAATGGTTGCTTACTTGCTTGAATGGTTGCTTGGTTGGTCAGTCAGTAAGTTGCTCAGTCAGTTGGTTGGTTGGTTATTTGGTTTGTTGCTTGGTTGAATGGCTGCTTGGGTGCCTGGCTGGTTGGTCCGTCGGTCATTTGTTTGTTTGTTCGTTTGGTCAGTCAGTCGGTTACTTGGTTGGTTGGTTGAGTGGTTGGCTGGTTGGTCAATTGGTCAGTCTGTCAGTTGCTCAGCCAGTTGGTTGGTTGGTTATTTGGTTTGTTGCTTGGTTGGTCAGTCAGTCGATTGTTCGGACAGTTGGTTGGTTGGTTATTTAGTTTGTTGCTTCATTGGTTGGTTGAATGGTTGCTTACTTGCTTGAATGTTTGCTTGGTTGGTCAGTCAGTAAGTTGCTCAGTCAGTTGGTTGGTTGGTTATTTGGTTTGTTGCTTGGTTGAATGGTTGCTTCCTTGCTTGGTCAGCTGCTTGGTTGGTCAGTCTGTCAGTTGGTCGGTCAGTTGGTTGGTTACTCGCTTGCTTGCTTGTTTGGCCAGTCAGTCAGTTGTTGGTCAGTCGGTCGTAGAGTTGGTTGGTTGGTTGGTTACTCAGCTGCTTGCTTTCTTCGTTGCTTGCTTGGTTGGTCAGTTAGTTATTCTGTTGGTTGGTTGGTTATTTGATTGATTGTGTGGTTGTTTGTTTGCTTGCTTCATTGGTCAGTTAGTCAGTCAGTTGGTTATTTGGTTGGTTGCTTGATGGGTTGCTTGGCTGCTTGTTGCGGGGGCAAGAGCCTCACAGACAAACAGAGTGTGACGGCTCCACTCAGCCAAGCCGAGACAAGGTCAGCCATGATGAGACTGACAAGCCACACTGGTGGAGATTACACATGATAAGCCTTTGCTCGCCCAGTGGCCTTTCGCTCGGTCTCATTTTCCGTTTTCTCCCCTTTACACGCCGCCTTCTCATATCGCTCAGTCACAATGTCAAGTGTTTACCATTTTAGTTTGCTCCACTGAAAGCCATTTGGTTTGTTCAAACATTTCTGCCTCCCTGCAGCGCAGCCAGTGCAAGGACATTTTCTCCTTTAATGAGGGCGAGCAGGCGACGCAAGAGACCGTCTCTACTGCCTACTTTTATTCATATTACACTCGGAGACGTACACACACAAAGACACAAGGAGCAGCTTCTTGATGCAGAGACCTTATACTGTACTGTTACAAGTAGAGATATTTAGCAAACCTGCCACACTTCACTCCCACACAGTCACTGAGCTGTTTCTGTCAGCAGTGAGTGGGTGAACATGGCACCGCAGCGTGTTTGCTAACAGTTAGGAAACCCAGCAAAACACACACACAACACACACACACACTGCACAAACACAACCTTATCACTGTTTACACATATTGCCTGTTGAAGCTCATGTATGCACAGAGTAACTGTGCAAACTGCAATAAAACTTACATCAGCCTGTGTGTGTCCCGAACAGCTGGTGATTGTGTGAGTAACCAGACTGCATGGGGCCTGATATATGTGCAGCAAAGCCATTTTGTGCCATCTGCAAGATTTTTTATGTGAACATGAAATATTGTGGGAAATATTTAAAGCTGAATAATAAAAAGGAGCCGTTTCCTGCCTCATTCGAGCGAAGCAAAATCCGAATCGAGGATGGCATATTTGCCAGAGTCAATTAGTTTTTCGGCTAATAATCTGATCATATTTGCAGGCAGTGGTAGCACTTTGCCAAATCAAATAAGAAATGCTCGGAGCAGAAAATTTTAATAAGTTCATCTTCCTGGAAAAAAACCAAGAAAACTGACTTCATTTTGCTTTTGAAAACAGAAAACCCTGAGTGAAACTTCAGTTAATTTGGTGCACTCACCATTTGGAAAACTGTTTGCATGTTCTAAACTTTTCCACATTGAGGCACATAAGTGTTTTTTCCACTAGAGGACACTCTGCACCACTTTCTATCCAAATGGCATCATGAAGCACATTGAAAGCAGATGTGTTGGAGGGGTTACAGCGCTCCCTGAAGAGGGCGGCCTTGTCAAGTGCCTTTAAAGAACCTTTGAAATACACCCTCCTCTGCTTTTGCTTCATGAATTAACATCCACTGTACGGCCTGTTACAGTGAAAAGAAAGCAAACGCTGCCTTGCAAACATACACCCTAAAAGCAGCATCTCTCTTTTGTAAAAAAACAAAACAACAACAACAAATGATCAAAAACACTCTTAATAGCAAACCAAACCCAGAACAGTGCGTTAACAAAAAAGCCAATCAAATAAAGTGAACGAGCACAAGCTGTAAAACAGTTTAATGGTTGACTGCAGCCCCTGTGGCCGCCCTGCGTTCAGCTCAGGCAGTTGTAGCTCGTGCGGTGTGCTCACTGCTCTTTGTTCTAACCAGAGCATATGCCACAAGCCCTCACTGCTTTTCCTCAACAGCTGCTAAGCCCATTAAATCTGCAGCCAGCCACCGGAGTGGAGGGTGCACAGGGAGGGAGGAGGGCTCCACTAAGCCGTGCACTGTTCCACCATAACCCCAGGGGCTGCTCCACAAAAATGTTCAACATGAAAATAGATAATCGGGGGGATGAGCGGTGTGCGTCGATGTCTTTGCTCTGTTCGCAAGAGAAAACTGTTCATTTAAAGCCACGTCAAAATCAATTTAATTCTGATTATTAAAATAGAATTTCTCTCATGTGTTTGGTTCAGGCCTATCTGGAAAGTGGTATAGAGAAAATGCTGTCGGTCTATTCTACAAGGCGCCTTTAAAGGAGAATTTATGAGCAGTGTGGTGATTACCCAGCATCTATTCAGCATCATTTAGTGAACTAACACTCTGCCTGTTTGCTCTGCAGTCCTGTGCCTCAGGCTCCGGAGCTCAATGGCTCCCAGTGCTTCTATTTGCTGTGCTGCAGGATATCACAACACTATTCATTTCCAAGCTTCACATCACCTCATTAAACTGACCTGTCCCTCTGCACGGTATTAAAAACAGCTTTATGAGGACTTTCCTTTCTCAAAAAAAGAAAAAAAAGAAAAAAGGTACAGTATACCTCTTCTATTTTGTCTCTGTGCGGCTCATTTCGAGGCTCAGTGATCTGCCTGGATTTGCTTCACACCTCCATCTCGAGGGGGGGCTTCAGTTTGTCCATAACCTCACTGCTCTCAGCCGGCGAAAAGCTCCACAGCCGAGGGATTAACCGCATCCTGTGATTAGGCGCCCACTACTGCACCCAAAGGAGGGTTTTAGACTCAGGAATCACAAACACCGCCTGGATCACAATGCTCTGAAGATGCAACATTAATTTGTGTCATTATTGAGACATCAAGTAAACATTTACATGCAGTTTTATAATACAGTCAGACTGGCAGCTACAGCCTATATGTGTCACACTGACCCCTTTAGTGTTCATACTACGGTGTTACCAGGTCAGATATTGAGCCCTGGATCTCTCATAAATCCACATTATCTGTAAATCTGCAATATTGCTGTAGTAATCTGTGGTTAAAACAAACATACAGGCATCCAATGGGACAAATTATTTATTCATGCATGCTTTTATTGTAATGAATAAGTCATAAAAATACAAACGTAGATGCTACATTTAGATGGTAAACATCAAAATCTGCTGTGCAATAAATGCTATAAACATGGGAAGAAATTAAAGCTCTCCCTCTAAAATGATAATATTAATAATTCAAATATATGGACAAAATGCATTAATGAGATTCTATATTATTATGTTTTCTTTACAGTCGAGCATAAACTGCAGCTGTCTGTTTGCAGCCCTGATGAAACTTTATCAGTGTAATGTGGCCAATTTGCAGCCTTTATACATTCAAATGGAACATAAAAAATTGCAGCACAGATATGTCCATTTGCTTTAAGCCATTTTGAGCTCGCAGCCTTATTATCTTGTGAAATGGAGCAGAAAACGTGTGGTACGGGTGAAGCAATAGGCAGAAAGAAACCAGGCCTCCGAGTAAAATATGTGATGGTGGAGGTGCTGGAGATGGTCTATTACTGCTGAATCTCCACCGAGATGCTATTTTCATCCAAGATAAATTGTACTCTGGAGCAGGGACAAATATTGCGCTCGCCGCCTCTTCTTTTTGAAAGCCAAGGTGAGCGAGGAAGCCCGGGGCAGCGTGCATTTAAACATCTTCTTCTGCCATCTCCTTGGTGGCGCCTATCCTCAGGGCCTTGGAAGCTGCCCGCCGGTGAGTTTATCTGCCAGCCGGCCCACAGTGGCAGAGCACACTTTCCTTCCCGTGGACTTGCACTGAAGATTAATTACACGGCAGAGGTGAGGGGGGAAAAACAAAGGCAAATCCATCTGTGTCAGGGCAAGTGGACAGCACCACGGTGCGGCGGGTGAAACCTCTGGCAATGCCATCGATCACATGAACGGCCATTACACAAACACAAGGTCAGGGTGCTCCCTGTCCCCACGTCACAGCACAGCGGCCCCAGTTGCACCTCAGAGCCCCTGATTTGGCCCTCAGACCACCTTTTTTTCCTATTTCTAGTCCTTAGAACAACAGGAGGCAAAGCTAACCGGTCACCACACTGCAGGGAAAGACAGTGCTGGGCAACTCGGAGGTAGCAGGCGACTGACAGCACACTATCAGTCCTGGTCCACAGACTGATGATAGCTGAGGAAATTGCTGAGGAGTAGAAGCCATTTACTGCCTGTGATTTATTTAGCTTTGGCGCTGTTGCTACCCCAAGACAGGAAGGCTTTATAAAGCCACCACAGCAAGTATGACAGGCCAGGGTCAGGCCTGGGTTATCTGCATGATGGGAGACCATGTGAAGCTGCTGACCTACAGCGTTTTAGGTCAGCCAGTTAATGACACTGGCATTTCATGATCAAATCAAATCTGCTGCACTAGAAATTCAGTCAGCAAATTAAATAAAATCGGAAGGAAACAGCCAGCACATGATCGATGGCAAAATGATAGATTCACTGGGACTTTATTGAAATGTTGTTTCCTATAAATAACAGGAGAACTGCAGTAATTCTGAGTCTACTGCAGTATCTCATTGGGCTTAAACACACTTGTGATTTAATTTAGAAAGCGATCAGTCAAGAAAAGTGTTAAACATTAACTGGCTCCAGCTGAGGATTTGCTGCTTTGCTCTTTATACCACTCCAAGGCTAAATGTTTAATCAATAATGAAAATAATCATTAGTTACAGCCCTAATGAGAATAAGGAGCATGTATCTAGACTCTGAGCTCATCATATGCCAAGTTGAGTACTGCAGAGACCGTGATGACAATAATAAACCTTCCTCCAGGGGCATTTACACACAGGTGACTAGTCGCCATGTTGTTGCTCCTCTGCTCAGACCGCAAGGAAAACATATTAACAACAAGCTCCTCCTATGTGAGGGACAGGCACCTCCATACTGCAGAGGATATAGTGAGTTGAGATGGGCGACTTTAAACCCAGAAATCCGCCTTCTATGCAGCAGAAGACATTTTATTAATGTTGCATGTTAAATTCGCCATCAAGAATTCATGGTTTGGAGCAGCCTGAGTGACTTTGCAGCGCCTTTGAGATTAGAAAAAGATCAGCACACTTGAGTGCAGTATAATAAAGTAAATGATACATTCCTGAAGGTTTACTTGTTTTTGTTTTGTTTTGTATTATTGCATCACGGTCAGCAGTGTCCATTACAAGCGTACTTAATAATCAACCATATTCTCATAATTTCACCCCTGTCGAAGTTGCTCATATCCTCACGCTTCCATTTTTCCTGCCTTCAAGACATTAACTTCAAGAGCTGACTGTTCTCTCGCTGCCTGATATTCCACCTCCTGCACTGTACATACACTATACATCAGAAGCAACTACAGCTCTGTGCGAATCTCACTTAAATGCCAGATGATTCAAAACTGCATCCCCTCCCAATTAGTGCATTATTTCTAAGTTGAC